>WOGN01006191.1:0-12611 GCA_015342105.1 Leptinotarsa texana
TTGTAAATTTCAGTTTTTGTTTAATAAAATTGTTATTTTCAGTTGATATTATTAATTTTGTAATTGTTTTTTCAGGGTTTTCAAATCAATTTATATTGGATTAGACAATTGAAGTCCGAACTGATGAAATACAAGTTATGTCATAATAATTTTTTTTCAGCTTTTATTAATATTTTAATTTTATTTGTTTGGTTGTAGCTTGTATGTTAATTTTTTGTAAATTCAATTTTTTGTTCAATAAAATTGTTATTTTCGGTTAATCTTATTAATTTTGTAATTGTTTTTTCAGGGTTTTCACCTCAATTTATATAAGATTAGACAATGGAAGTCCGAACTGATGAAATACACCATAAAACATTGTCAACCACTTTCAAATGAATGTTTCCCTTTCTAATCACGGAGCCTAGTTCCAACTGTCACGAGATACTCGTGTCAAACATAGTACACTATATCATTGGAAAAAAGCATTTGGCACCAACCAAAAACAAAAAATTTGACAGATAGAACGGCAAAATGACAAGAATTCATAAAAAAATTGGAAGACACAAATTCCTCTATTTTAATAAACAAATATAACTACCCTGCTACTATTAATTGCGCGAGTGGATTTAAAACTGAAAGTAATATTAGTGAAAATGATCTCATTTGGTTCGTAATCAGTTTAGAGAAGGAAGTACAAAGTTCGTGTTACTTGTTATTCAATTTTAACCACACTGGAAGTGAACGGATCGAAAGGAGCCGCTGTTATTGTCGAATAATAAAAAACGGTTCAATTCTCATCTTGAGAAATCGACACAAAAAATATTTTACCATGCATTCACACATACATTGAAATTATCGATTTCTACCAACTATTTAGTAAGTAGCCTGGATGAGTTTTCTCCAGTTATTTATACCTATAATCTTGTAAAACTTTATATTGTGAATTCAAATTATACTTTATAACGGAACATAAAATAATTCGTTGAAAACATATTAGTGTGGTATACATGACAAGAATAAATTTTCAATAATACCTGAACTTACCCTTTTTTCTTTTCACTGAAGAACTACAACAGGTTGTTTTATTGGTGTAAATGACACCTCAGTTCTCAAACGCACGCTCGAAAATATCGACCATTCGAATGTTGAGAAATTTACCGCCACAAAACGAATGAAACTTTCACAATGGCGGTAGGAAGCGCAGCCGCATTAACTCATGTCAGTCTTGACAAGACATTAACTCCAAATGTTAATTCATTTGTTTGTAGTCTGAAAAATATCAATCAGTCTTTTAAACAGTCCACACGTGGAAATATTGAGACTTAGACTCAGTGTCATTATCTCTACACGTTTCGTGAGGAATCAGTTGAATGTTATTATAATAACAAAAGAAAAACGCGATTTACTGTTACGTCACTAGGCCATTTTGTATTTGGTGAAATCTTTGTTCTTTGAAGGTGAAAATTAAACAAAGGTTTTCCATAAACCTATTATCTCGTTGAAAGTGTTAATATAAATTCATCAAAATTCCGGTGCCTACGAGAAATAGAGATCCCGGCCATTACGGTAGCGGTGATATGAACAACAAAAGGAAGAATCGAGGAGGCCCTGTAAGGTTGGTACTTTTAATAACCTAAACAATAAAACAATTCAAAATAACAGAGATATGTTTAAAAAAGAGCTTTCTATATTTCATCCATCGAGGATTTCGACAAGACTGAATTGCTCCTGATGGATTGTTAGAACTTGAAAAAAATAAATACCAAGTTATTTTGAAAATAAATTCCATACTTTATAATAAAAACGTCCATTGCAGATTATATTTACCCATCAATACTGATTCCACAACTACCAAGAGTTCAAAAGTCCAAACCAGTTTAACATTTTTACATTTTACTGAACATTTAATTCATGTCTGAACATTTATTATTCCTTGATTTTTTTTCCAAGACAGAATGGCGGTGCCCATCATACACTCATGTTTTTGATTAGTGAAAGTGTTCATTAGAGACATTGAATGAATAATTATTGTTTATGAACATTATTTTTGCCAAAGTTTATACAACATCAAAATTTAACAATAAACAGTTGAGAAGTTACATACTTCCTAATTATAAAATAAAATAAGATAGGGTAGCAATAATCTACTTGATGTTTAAGATAATTCAATCAAAAATATTGGGAAATCTGCAAATGTTTCAATGCATGAATCTGTAGTCGATTCCCAGATCATTGTAAGGAAATATCAATTATGATGAATAATATTTCAAATCTATCTCCAGTTTTGTTTTATGGTTGATTAACTTCAAACTTATATTCACCTTTTATTAGAATTGATATGAGTTAATCTAGTCAATGAATATTAGTGTAGTTTTTTCCCAACACCAAACTGTTATTTCAACACCTCGACACGTGTTTCGATCACCAAGTGGTCATCTTCAAGAAGAAGATCAAAACTGTTTTGATCTTCCTCTCAAGATCATAATCGAAACTTATTCATATAATAGGACATTTTTTATTCGAATGGAAATACCATTCTGAATTTCAATGAAATCGAAAAGATAAGTATTGAAGATACATTTAGCTGTTTTGATCTTCCTCTTAAGATCATAATCGAAACCTATTCATATAATAGGACATTTTTCATTGGAAAGGAAACTAGTGTTGCCAATTATGACTCCAGTCATTACGTTCTCTTTTATATTCAAAAATTTTACCTTCAAACAAATGTTCTAGCTGAAATCTCTTGTTCAGATAATAAAATTTATTCAATATTCACAACTTTGTTATTTTTGAACATTATCAATCAAGCAACTATAAATAAATAAATTCTCATGGTTTTGCTAAATAACAAAGTATGTTTAAAAAATTTTGAGGTCTTGCGATAATTTGGAATTTCAAGTCTTCCTTCCTGTTTTATATATGAAAAAAACATTTTTAAAGGCAGTATGATCAGAAATAAGAAATAAGAAAGAGATCTGACATTTCAGAAAGCTTCAACTCTTTGATGGAAAACTTTAATTTTTGTTCCGACAGCCATCGTCAGTTCAATCAAGTTGGAGCCTAGCTTCCTTACCCTTGTAGCTGATTTGTGTCTGGAGAACAAATGGGTTTGTGACAGAGGTGGTGACAGTATGAAAGTCCTTAGACATCAGTACTGCTCTTCATGGTGTACCCCTACCTGGCTGGGGTGGGATGGATGAAGAATTTGTTCATCCTTTGACGGGGGATATGAGGCACTCATTCGACAGTGTCGGGGCCTTTTATATTGGGAGGGGTCGTCTACAGTATAATCAATAGCTTCCCTAACTAACGGGTTTTCTTGAGTTTCTGCACAATCAAAAACTCGCCGATTCCTCGTCTGAATGGATTGCTTGATGGAAGACAGCTGCAAATCTCTGCGGATGGCTTCATTCTGTACGAACCACAGAGCATTCACAGTCATCCGTATTAGCTTATTTTGTAATCTCTCCAGGACAGAGCTGCTTGTCCCCAGACGCCTGAAGCATACATGATGACAGCTTGATATCATTTTATAGATCGTAATTTTGTTTTTAAGGCTTAGTTTGGATCGTCTATTATTCAGAGGGTACACATCACGGTGGTGATGTGCAGGTTCCAGGTGGTGAGCCTACGGTCTATTAGAAGACCGAGGTACTTTACCCACACTTGCCAGGGTATCTTCCCATTGTTATCGCCTGATTTATGGGTTCACTTGAATCTTCCATTTGAGGTACCAGCGCATGCAACATCCAGTGCACGTTGCATGCAGACGCTCCCGACCCATGGAAGATGGGAAGAGAGCCATGTCATCGGTGTAGAGGGATATCTTCACACGCTCGGACCTCGGGAGGTCACTGGTGTAAAGTGAGTACAGTGTGAGAGAGAGCACGGCCACCTGTGACACTCCAGCGAGGATCTCTCTGTTGTCAGACAGATAGCCCTCTACTCTAACCTGAAATGTTCTGTCTTTCAGGAAAGACCCAATCAACCAGATCAGGCCCCGAGACAGGTCGAGCACGATTAGTGTATGCAGAAGGCCTTCGTGTCATACACAGTCAAAGGCTTTCGAGATGTCTAGTAAAACGACATGGACTTTTCAATTTTGGCTCAGTTCCGCAACGTTGTTTTCGACCAATCTCAGAGCCTGTAACTCAGTGGAGGGTTCTCTACTTAAACCGAACTGTTCGTCAGGCAGAACGACTCTTTCAGCCAGCTTAGCCGCCGACGAGAGAAGACTGATCGGGCGATAGTTCTGTGCGAACAGGAGGTTCTGACCCTATTTTGGGATCATGACAACGATCGCATGCTTCCACCTTCTGGGGAAGTATCTAAGGTCAAAGAGCTGTTTATGATCTGAAGTAAGCTTTCGACGCAGTTGTTGATTTTTCTTCATATTGAATCAGATGAGTAATGCTCATCTTGTGAAGTCTCAAGAATGTCATGTTAGCCGATGCCCTCTAGTGCCAGCAACATAAATCAAAAAATATATGATATTAAAAACGTGAAATGCTTGTAAATTATATGCAATTTCAACTCATTGATGGCATATGTGACAGTCAAGTCTTAGGACCTATCAGAGAGAAGCAAAGTTACTCTTTCAAAACTACATAATAAGGGTTCGAAAAATCCAACCCAGCTATTCCAGATCTGAAGAACAAGGTGAAAAGCCCAAATACTCATTTTGCTAGTATATGCTGTATTTGAATAGGTCCCAAAGAACTGTTTCAGTTTTGCCATTGAAACTTCTTAGGTCAGATCATTCTCTTAAATCTTTTGGGAAATCTAATTGCAGAAAAATAAACATTACTCGGGATCCTTAGAGTGTAGAGTAGTTACAATTTTTATTTCATAACATTCGAAACTTCCTCAGCATTTACCAAATAGATAAAATTAATTTTCATTCGCCCCTCATATCTTCCTTTTTTTTGAGCAATTTTTTGTATAATTTGAACATATAATTATATCAGAAAAAAATATCAAATGTAAAATGGGTCGTGAACCCGTAAATAAAAAAATAAATAAAACAGGGTTATCCGTTAAAAAAAAAAGTACTTTAGTTAAACACTCTGTGCCCAATTGGTTTTTGTCATTTTAATATTTGGAAGTATTGCCCTATTTCATGGAACTGAGAGCTACTAAATTTCCCAATAATAACTTTGGTATCAAAGATTCAGCACAGTTCGAATTGCCAAACTAGTGGCATTTTTTGAACTGATTGAATTGAAAGCCAAAAAAAAAAACACTCAAGTATCAACTTTTTAGGTGAAATACGTTATGCAATGGAAATCCCTTCCTTTATAATTTTATTTGTGGAAAAGTATCATATGCCTATTTCAAAACTATACGCAATTTTTTCAGATAGCAGGGATTTAATTCAATATTTGACTAAATGGTTTTTATTGTCTCGATAGGTGCTCAAAAGATGCTATTCAACATGTAAAATTCTGGAATTTTTCAGATTAGTCACTATGAAGGCATAGAAGGAACAAACATGATTTTGAAAAAGTAATAACTAAATTCTGAGATCAATTTCAAATTTCAATGAAATTTCTTAAACTTTAAACTTGTTTGTTAAATTCCAACTTGAAACTCACAATTTCATTAAAGTTCAACTTCAAAATTGGAATTTCATCAAATTCTAACCTCAAACTCGGAATGTGAAGATTTAGATTCTCAAGAAAATGTGTAGCCCTTCTATGTCTTCTTGCAGCTCTATATACTTTTTCCAGCGACGTTCAATAAATTTGAAACCGTTTTTATAATAAGAACTGTATTGCTCCTCAAAATAGCCATTAACTGCGGAAATCACTTCTTCATCGTTGGAAAATCTTTGACCACTGAGCCATTTTTTCAAGTTTCAAACAGAAAATAATCCAAGAGGGCTAAATCTTGCAAATAGGATGCATGAGATAGCAATTCCAACTTTAATTTGTTGATTTAATATAATTGTCTTGACGGAACAACACTTTTCTCTTGGCCAGATGCTGCCGTTTTTGCTTGATGGAAGTGGAGAATTTAAATTAATGTATTACAACGTATTTCTACCAACTGAAAGATCTAACATCAGTTAACTATTGTAATGAATATGAAAGCTAAGAATTTGCAGCTCTTGTTAATAAAACTATCAATAAAGTAAATGTGATTTTTGCTGCTGATATGAATAGCAGAGACAACAAAGTATTTTTTGGTATATGATGAAAATTTCTGCAGATATTCATTGTTTTGTAAAAAACAGACCATTTGAAAAGTTATCAAATAGAAAAAAGTTTTTTTAGAAAGAAATAATTTCAAACTGATTGCCTGAATTGCATTTTCAGTTTTATTTTCAAACATTTATGTAATCCTAGTCATCTTGTTACTATGTGTCACTGAAAGTTTTTGAATCTATTTGCAGGACACAACGACCTCCTCGGTCAGTAGTGCCTGAAGGGGTCTATAGCAATGCACATTTTATGCATGCTTCCACGGCACAAGTTGGAAACATAGTACGTATAACAACGGCATCCGGTAGTGTTTGGGAAGGTGAGTATAAAAGAATTATCCTCTGCATTTTTTCAGAGAATCTTTTTTTTTTCATATAAAATGGCTTCTGAACACCCATACACATATAGGTGTGCCTTTCAATTGTACACAGGTAAAGCACAGACGTTCTCAGAGAAGCCAACTCTTGTTCCTTAGTAATTGACAGCACTTTCAAAATTAAATATTTCATCTTGCCCTAGCTATCAAAACTATGTTGAAGACTTCTACGGGTTTTTCGTAGAAGTGAGTTGCCAGTAAAAATTATTTTGAACAAATAGATTGAAGTGGGTGTTGTTTCACCTACTTTATATTTTTATAGAGAGTTACGAGATAAATAAGGTCATATTGTGTAGTGAATTTTTATTCATACCAGTGTTCAGTACTTCTGACAATATTTTATTCTTCAGGTGTGTTCAAAACTTTTTCAAGTCATTTTGATGTGGTCTTAGAGATGGCAGCCAGAGTTGATAATCCAGAGAGCCCTAATTCCCAAATTAAAGCAGATACCTCCGTAGACAAGCTCATTTTTAAACCTTGTGATATTTTGACAATGGTGGCGCAAGATGTAGACTTAGATTACCCCACAAAAGATACCTTTCAAACTGATACTGCCATTTCTGCTCGACTCAATGGTAACTCTAAAATGGAAGAAAGAGAACTAGAACCTTGGGACCCATCAGGTCTCAACAATGGAGACTTACCCCTTGAACTTGACCAAGCTAATGGCTGGGATCCTAATGACATGTTTAAAAAGAATGAGCAAGAGTATGGAGTACAGAGTACTTTCGATCAGTCACTTAGAGGTTACACGGTACCATTACAGCATACTGATACTCCAGACTACAAAGAAGCAGAGGCAAAAGCCAATCTGATAGCTAACGAAATTGAGAGTCAACCTGCACATAAAGCAAGGTTGGATTTGGAGAATGGGGATGAAGAATCTGTTTTTGCAGCTGTGGTACGACCACACCAAGAATCTAATACAAATGGTATGTCATCTCCACTTTAGTAGTTAGCAATTTATTTTATTAATTTATTGACAGTTTCAAAATAACTTTGTGAATACACATCAATCTTCCAGAAATACTATCACTATCTCCTTCTGAAATTTTCATACAACTTCACAAATTAAGGGAAAAGTTAAAATTGTCTCAATTTTGTAGACACAATAGAGAGATGTGGTTTTTATCTATTTATTTTTTGTGTGAAATGTAATCTGTATATAATTTTATGTGATATTTTTTTCGATTACATCTGTAACCTGTCTCATTGTGAATCTCAAATAGTATTGAAATAAAACTTTTTTTCTTTGGGCTACAATACAATCTATTTTCATAAGGTTCTGCTAAATATAGGTTTAAACTTTTTTCTTCCAAACATTTTAACCCATTTATTTTGATTTGATAATTGATTTTTATAATTTAGGTCTCATGATCTGTTATTGAAAATAAATAAATAAAAATATGTTGGAGCTGATGAAATAGTAATACTTATATTTACTACTGAAAATTACTAAACTTCAAAAATTTTCATTACTGTTGTAGAAATTAGGATGTGTCTTACTAAAAAACCCAAGTTAATGTACCTCAACAATTTTTACAAAGTTTTTGCACATCAAACATATGTTTAGTTCAATATTCCATAATAGATGGAAATGGAAATGAAGAAAACAAACCCAAATTTTTAGTTTATTCATATATTTATTTCCAGAGTCATTTACATATTTGGCAGAAAATTATTACTCATATTTGAATGGGGTCTTTCACTCTTCAAGTTGTTCATGGTTATGTTTTAGATGTATAATACATACCATTAAACAATTCAACAAATTGCAAAAGAGAAAAACTCCTTTGAAGAAGGGAATTACCATCTACATTAGAGTACTCAAAGGTACCAAAGTGTTTAATAGAATGCAGATTCTGTTTTATTTTTTGGGCTCATATACATAAAGAATGTCTACTGCAAGTGCCAAACGTGATGGCGAGCCGCTCCCATGCGCACAAACTCATTTTCAACTTAACCCCCACTACAACTCTTGCAAAACATAAAAATACCCTGTACAGACGCGTATCATTACTTGTCCTCCAATGCTGTTGGCATTTGGCTTTGTATGAATAATTTGTCTAGTTTCTGATAAAATGTCGTCGCCTAACAAAAAACCAGTTATCAAGAGTCAGGCACATGAAATAATGTCCAAAGTGTTCATTTATTTTCAAAGTGTTAAATGTGAGTCAGATACATTATCAAAGGTGAAAAATAAAAGAAAAAAAAACTACTTCAACACAAATCTTTATTTTTTATTAAGTACTTCAATAAGAACCATTGAGAGATTGGTTAAAGAAGGGGAGCAATTAATTTCTGCAAATATCAGAAAAGGGAAATTATCCACTCCAAGAAAGAAGTGGCCTAGAAGAGCAACTGTAACTGATATTCCCGAGTATGAGAATTCCAATATTAGACGGATTATTTACAACTTTTATAGGACGGAATGGTGTTGTATTAAGGTAAAAAAGTTCCAACACAAAATTCAATTCATTTTGGGAAATGTAACTTGGGAAACATCTCTTCATAGGTTTCAAATGAAGAAGGACTGGAAATAATAGAAACATTTTAATAGAGAAAAAGGGACCAAGACTCATTGTCCATCACAACATCAAGGGATTATCATTCAAAAACGAATTCTGAAAATTATCTGTAAATTCAGTAGTTGTGACAGCTCCAAACACAAATTCTAGGAAGGCTGATATGGTGACAGCACAATAAAGCATTATGTTCACTCCTAACATGCTCAAACCCGAATTATAAAAGTTGATCGAGGTAAATAAAAAGCATCATATTAGATACAACTCTGATGAGGTTCTGCTTAAGCACGGACATAACTTTTTGCGACTTTCACCCTACCGTCTGGATTTGAATCCCATTGACCTCATTTGGGCTACTGACAAAAACTTCGCCAAAAGAATGTAACTTTCAAGTTGGAAGATGTGAGGAAACTGGTGGAGCACGAGTTTGATCATATCACTCCTGAGAAATAGCAAAAGCGTTGCCGACATGTAGTAGATATAGAGCGGAAATAATGGGAAAATGAAATATTCACAGACGTTCAACGAGAAGCAAATACAGTGATTATAAATTCAAATGACAATAGCAGCACAAGCACCACTGAAATATGAAGAAAATGTGTATTCAGATAGTGACTGATTAAAGTTTATTTTTAAGAAGTATATCATTATATAACATTTTATTGAACTGTACTACTACCTATAATATTAATAAAATATGAAAAGAAATAACAAAGAAGTCATGTTCCATTGGCTACCCTAATTAAAACTTAATTATAGATAGGACACTGGCCAGTAAGGGACTTATCCTAATCCAATAGTAATTTAGTTATGAGAGTCTATACCTGCGCGATTGCTCCCGGCCTATACTGGAGCTTCATATGAACCTGGGTTGTGCTGTAAAATGAAAATGTTTTTATATTTTCATCACAAAATGTTAGATTGCCAATACATTACATATACAATGTACTAAGTTTTCTAAATAAATACTTTTTCTTTCAGGTATTAAATAATAATACACATAATTTTCATTTGTTTGAACTTTTACAAATTGTTCTGGATATTATAAAAGGATTAGACAAATTAGTTCTAGAGTTACATTTTTTTTTTCAATTTAAATATTCAAAATGTTGAAATAAATTACCCCTGCTAGAAATGAAAAAAAGTAATCAGAACAATGATAGGTTTTTGATAAATACAATAAAATTTCCCACCCAATTATCTTCAATCATTCCATATACATTGTGCAAAAATTAATCCTGATATCCATTGAAGGATTAGAATTATTTGTAAAGTGTACATTTTACATAATCTCCTTAAATTAAATATTTGAAAGAATATTGATCAAATTTTCAAAAATTGCTTTTTGCAGAAGTGATACAGGTAGGTACTTGAAATGAACTGAATGATGAGTGAATCTGAAGAAAAATGTTTAGTAGTTATAGTCCAAGAGAACTGATTATTAATTATAAGATGATTCAGAATCTAAATGTTATTTGTGGAGGTACATATGGAGGCATTTATGGGTTTTCACTCCACTGGAATAAAAAAATAATTATGATCTAATAATAAGGGCAAATTACTAAATTTGTTCAGAAATATTACCGTGTTTGAATAACTGGTTAATAACACTTCTCATTTTGAATTTTGCCTAAATACTTCAGAAAACAAAAAAATATTGATTTTAAATAAAAATATCCTTCCTTTGGACAACGTTTGGAAATCAACTATGTCCTCATACTGAATGTTTTATTCAACCAGACTTTTAATTGCAGAAAAGTGAAAACCCGTTTATGCCAGGCAATTTCACTAAAATTATCGAATTGCTTGATAACTACAGTTACCTAAAGGAAATGTGATGAAATTTTGTAACAGGAAGACAAGCTTATTTGGTTCCAGTATGGATTGCAAGTGAGACCTAATCTATTTGTAGTTATCTCATTATTTCGTTTGCTCAATAATTTTCGAAATAGTCTCACAGGGCACAAGTAAGGATTCTTTGTATTAAATACTAATCACTACCTATCAAGAGTATTTTTGCACCTCCATTTCTTCTTTTTTGGTGAATACATGATTATATTTCAATTTGCTTGGAGAAAAGGAAAATGTTGTTGGTTGAATGCATTAGGCAATGCTTTCTTCAATTCAGCATTTATTGAATTACAGAAGAATATAAATGAAATTTCTGTAAATCAATATTCGAATATAAAGATTAAAATAGTTTCAGTGACAGAAATTGAACAAGTGGGTACCTCATCAGTACAAATAATTTCCTTTATCTCTAACCACTACTAACGATGAGATTGCAACCTGTGGTGTGAAAGTTGAATAACTTTTTTTCGAGATCAACTGCCCTAACACCAAACTAATATTTTTGATTGATCAATTTTCCTCCTCCTGAGAATGCTAACTTTGTTGGCGAAACGCGCGTCGAGGGCAAAAATATCAGTTTGGTGTTAGGGCAATTGATCTCTGAAAAAAGTTATTCTAACCACTACGCTATTGAAGTGATTATAAAGGTGGACAGAAAATTAAGAACCAAATAGTGTGTGAAAGTAAAAATAGCTAAATCATTATCCACTGGTAAAAATTGATTAACTATAATCACCCATTACCTGACCTCTCTGATCTATTTCTTCTGAGAAATAATAAACTGAATACTTCACAACCTCCCTTATTCTCCACACTATCTCCACGTATTCATATTCCAATCAACCAAACTAGTTCTTCTTTCATTTGGATCTTTGTGATTCTTTTCGTTTAGTATTATGAGCATCTCTTGCCGACTTGAAAGCAATGTATATTTCTTGTATTTTCTTTGGAGTTGTGTTCCAAAGAGTTTTAATAACATTACCTTTGTAATCATTGAAGTTTCGTTTCTTCATTTTAAATGTCCTTTTCTTGCAAAATATTTTGAATTGTTTTCAGATTGATTTGTCAGTTTTCACTGTAACAACTGTAACAACTATTTAAAATTGTTTTGTCTTTTAGGAAAACAGAATTTTACTGGACAGTTTGCAAAACCGCAACATGTGTTTCACTAAACAGTTTTATAAACGTAACACGTGTTTCACTATAAAATAGCTTCTTCAGGCGTGTCCATACTAACTCTAGTATATAGTAACTATACTAACTCTTATATAGACACACCTAAGAAAGTGTTTCTTGAATATATCTTAATCAGGGTAGTAAGGTATGAAAGGCAGATAATGCATGACAAGAGGCAAAGAATATCAGTGAAACTACATTGCAATACAAAAAAAACTTTGGCTGAAAATGTATTTTTCAGATCTCAAATTAGGAAGAAAAAAAAATTTCATGTGTCCAATTTAATGAGCAGTGAAGACAATAGTTAAAGATTCTGAAGCAAAACTACAAGTTTTATTTTTATAATAATATTTATAATATTCAGCATTGATTTAAATATCAAAAAAGAACATTTATTCAAATAATAATAAAATGAAAACAACAATAAAAATTAATTGGCGCTCCGGGGCGACTTCACTGATTCAAGTGGCGCATTTGCTTTTTCAGCTGCAGGAA
>WOGN01006192.1:0-12611 GCA_015342105.1 Leptinotarsa texana
ACATATCAGGCGTGACCGACCTAATCGCAAGCGTTATTCGTTCTTTTAAGTCATACAAATCTGAAGGTTTAGTTTTTTACACATTGCTCTTTACATATCTCCATAAAAAATCTAATGATGAAAGATCGGGTGATCGCGCTGGCTATTCAATCGATTCTCGCCTCCCTATCCACCTATTGGTAAATGTTGTATCGAGGTATTGCTGCACATTAACTTGATAATGTGCTGAAACCATATCGTATTCACTGGAACTTGAGGGTTTCCTGGATCAGGATATAAATTTGCTAAACTTGAAATGACATAATTTTGAAGTAGTGCCAAATAATTATCGACATTCAAGTTGCCCTCATTGAAAAAGGGGCCAATGATATGGTTTCCCACAATCTCTGCCCAAACATTAACATTTTGAGGGTATTGCGTGTGTTCTACTCTCATCCAGTGAGGATTTTCCGTTGGCCAGTAGCAGCAATTTTGCCGATTAGCATGACCATAAAGAGACTAAGTACACTCATCAGAAAACATAACGTCTTCTAATTGGATGATATTGTTATTCAATATGTCCATTATTTGCTCACAAAAATAAGTGCTTCTATCAAAATCGTCTTCCATGAGCTCCTGAGTAGGTATCATTTAATAGGGACGCATTTTATTTTCTTTTAATATGTTTACTATCGATGTATGGCTAACATTGAATGTAATGGATGCCTGTCTACTCAGTGTATGTGGGTTTTCCTCAAACTCAAGAATCACATCTAATTTGAGTTCATCACTCATTGCATTAGCAGCTTTTTTTATCCGCCCACATGATCAAGCTCGTGAAACTGCTTCTTTATTTTGCTTATTGTTCCTTGAGATATGGGCGGTAAATTAGGAAATTTCTCATAAAATAGGCGAGCTACTTCCTGTGGAGTTCGAGTGTTATCTCCGTAACCAATCATTTGTAAAACTGTTATTTTATACATTTCCGTTAATCTAACCAATTGTCAGACTTGAAGTTAAAGAACTTTAAACTTAAATTAAAATACTGACAACTAATGTTGTAACATACGAAACAAGTTGACAGGGCGTTTTAAACTAACTTTGTCACGAAAATTATTCACAGTTTTTTAAAAGATACCATCTAAAAACAGCATTGCTATGGTTTTTGCTTACTTTCTTATTATCAAAACCTCCAATAAAATAAGTTTTAAGTATAATGCAATAAGTATTGCAATGATTTTAATTTATTTTATATCAATTGTTGCAATAAACTTAAAAGCGATAACATTTTTAAATAGAGAATGAAGAGATCTTTCAAACGATATATCACAAGCCTATACTTCCCATTAAATAAATTGGGAGTTGTTACCTGTCATTCGACGGGTTTGAAGTTAGGGCTAGCATTTTTCCGTTAAAGAATGTAAAATTATATTTTAATTTGGCGTGTAATTGTATCAGGTGTAATTTCCATCAAAGTGAATGAAGTATCCGCTTTAAGGACAACTAGTACTTCGTGCTTTGCCTCATCATATTTGATAATATCTTCCAAAGTCGTATACGAAACGTCAGGATTTGTGACAACAATTGGCCGATGATGAAAAGCCATCATGTTTTCAACTAACATTTTATTATGAGATTTTCCCTGAAACGTTTACAAACCGTAGCCCGTAGTTTTATGATAGACATGCGCATGTTTTATTTTTTTTCAAGAAAAACTGAAATATCCCGTGAACGGTGGATTTTTGGTATAGAAAATGTCTTATGAAAATGAGTCAAAATCATCTCGGAATTTCGAAACTACCTTAAAATACATATTTTTCTATTTGAAAAAACTGAATTTTGGCCCATTTTTATATCTTCAGAAATGATAGTCATCGATTTCGAACACCTTGTATAACATTTTGGAAATGTTACTTCTACAATACTAAACTTTTTCAATTTTATGGAGTCACCCGAGAGCTGAAAACCTCGTTGTTCGAGTAAACAAATAAATATCACGAGAACGGTTCATTTTTTGTATACAATGAAACTTATGCCAGGTACTCAAATATGTGAAAATATATGGAGTGTTATTCTTGAATTAGGAAGTTGGTACCAACTTCCGGTATGACCGGAATTGGTGGAAAAATTTCATTATTTTCATTCGATGAAGCATATTGAAAAACCTGTTTGCAAATTTTCAGGATATGAATCCTATTATTTCAAAAAATACGGCTAACCGACGGTCATCGCGCTGTACCCTGTATATGTTGAAATTATTTCCAGAAAAAGGAAATTTACATACTCTTGATTTCTCGAATTTGAACATTTTATAATAGTTGAAAATAATTAGGGAAATTTAGTTTCAAAATGAAATTTCAAGATTTACGTTTAAACAGGTCTAGTGCATTTAAGAGAAAGTATTATAATATTCTACATGACCTCAAAATTTTATTGATGAATTTCCATCTTTTAACAAAAACCTAGTTATTTAGCAATACCATGAGCGAAAACACTATGATGAAACTATGATAAAACTCTTCCATAGGACGAGTGCTAGTTGCTCGATCATTATTGTTCAAAGTATAAAAAAAATCAGAGAAGTTTTTTAGGTTGAGTGGTGAAGATTCTTCCCTGAAATATTATCAGCTGACTGCATCGATATAAGGACAAAATATATACTCAAAGGAACTCAATTTTTTCACCTGTATAACAAGAAATGTCAACCAGTACATTCGTTTGAATGTACAATTATTAAAGACATACTGTTCGAATATATGAAAACAGCACGTAAATGACTGAACTCGTATTTTCAACAATAGGATTTCCTTGTTAAAATCTTTCGTGCTTCCAAATGAGACCGCATATCCGGCACCCGATCTCCTTGAGGTGGCTGGATGCATAACTAGTACGTCACTTATTCTTTCCGCTTTCATTGAAATCCAGAATAACGCTGCCTGGCCTTCAACTGTTTTATCGTTTTTATGCATTAATGGAAGTAATCGTCTTTATTTCCCCTGTAAACTACACTACGGTCTTCTCCTCATGCCAATGGATATTACGAAGATTTTTTTTTACAAATTCATAAAACGAGAATGCGAAATATAAATTCCACTCTGTATCACATGCTGATTGAATTGGTTGTTAGCTAGTAATGAACATTTTTATATAGATGACATATATTTCATATAGTTGAAATAGGTGGAATCATATTTTAACTCTTCTGTATAGATGGAATTTTTTAGAACACTCAAAGAAATTGGGCAACGTTCCTCCGCGGTTAGTTATGGGTTTTGATGCATTAGTAGATTGGTATTTTTTGTATATAGTGTGACCAGTACAATCCGCATTGAATTGATTTTTTAATATGGCTTTATTCTATTCAAAATTCAACTTTGGCTTCAATGTCTGCTTTGATCGAGGTGAAAAAATAACAAAAAAGAAATTACGTGATTATATAGAATTATATAACAAAATTTATTTTTTTCACAGAAATTCCAAAATTGGGATTCTTGCGAAATTTCAGATCATAAGATAACTTTGACATAATACTATGAAGACAATAGTTTAAAATAAAACAAATACTAGGTATGTTCAATATTACATTTTCAACTGTTTTCATTATTTACTTTGTCTGTGGTAGCTGCTAAGATTAGACGTGTTTCAAGAGCTCGACGATTTTAATTTGTTAAAACAAATGGGTCTAAGAACTTGCATCAGATTTTCCTAAAAGAAAATGAAATGAAGTGTAAATCATAAACTCACAAACTTTGATAAAAAGTATAAAGTCGCAAGCCTATGGTGAATTCGAAATTAATATATAAGTTGAATATATGCGGAACTTTATAAATTACTTTATATACACTTAACATAAACAAATGTTTTGAGTCAAAATTACTTTCCAGTTGTATGGAAGTATGCAAAATTCATATCTCTTCCAAAAGTCAATCATTCCCAAAGTTGGAAAAATCGGAAGAACGCTTATTGACCTCAAATCATTCTAAGATTATAGAAAGGGTTATGTATAGTAAAATCAGAACGTCAACCTGCACAATATATTACCAGTCAAGCAATCAGGTTTCAGATGCCGGTATAGCTATGCCATAGCGTTACTAGAAAAATTGGTAATAAAAGTGAAGCTATAGCTTCTGTTAGCTATTTTGAAATATTTTGGTTTCAGTAATTCAGTCACAACGTTAATCTCATCTGATCTGGAAAAAGGATTACAAAAGGTCCAACTTAACTAGTTGGAGCCAGAAAAATTCAGGGGTGCCGCACGGTAGTGTTTTGGATCCATTTAATTTAATTTAATTGCAATCTTCATACTGACAATTCTCAAATTTGTTTTTCCGTCAACCCAGTAGATGTCGAAGAAGCAATAAATCGCATCAATATATACTTGAATGAAATTCTCAGTGTCATCAGATCATATGCTAAAAATTGATCCAAGTAAGTTAAATTCCATGATATTTGGAATTGAGTATATTCGCCACCAAGTAATAAATTTTTCGCCGAGAGTAGTAAACTCTCCCAACTCGAATTCAGGTATAATGCCAAAAATTTTGATTCGATTTCAAAGCACCAGTCTCAGGTTCAAAGACAGTGTCACATGTAAATTGAAAAATGCTAATTCATCTTTGAAATTAATTTACCCTCGTAGAGAGCTATTGACTCTTGAAGTGAAAATATTGCTTTGTGTGATTCACTGGTTTTATCCCATTTCAATCATTGTGATGTTCTATATAACCCTTATCTAGATAGCAGTGATGTAAATCGGATACAAAAATCCAAAACTCCTGTATGAGATTACTATTTAGTATAGGGGAGATCTTGAATTTCTCATAAACGAACTGAACTGGCTTAATATGATTAATCGCTGGCGATTACACACATCATGTGCCTACCATACCTCTAAATAACAATTACAATTTGAACATAAGAAAAAAAGCAATTCTAGGATTTCCAACGCACATAAAAGACTTTTATAATTTGGGAAATTTTTGACAAAGAAATGTTTTGGCTTTCTACTTCTCCACCTTTATACATAGAATGTATGGGAATCTTCCAAAATTAAAAAATCTTCCAAATTATTTAAAAAAAGTCTATACAAAGATGTGTAGTTCATTGTTCATTCAGAGAAGTTACTTTGAACTAGAAAAAATCCTTTCAATTTAATTCAATTCAAATATACTTTATTGTCCGAAGAACAAATTCTCAGTGACAAAGCTTGGTGAAAAATGTAAATAAAATCACAAAAATTAGTAATAACATGAACTGAAAACAGACCTGTAAATAACAGTAACCTAATAAAAATAATATAAAATAAATTAATTTAAATTTAATTAAATCAATAAAATCCATTTTTATGATAGTTAGTCAAACTCAATTAAAATTATCATTCTGCTAAGCTATAATAAAGGGTCACAGAAGGCAAGTCTTTCAACACTCTCTCTCTTAAGAGCGCTAATGCCATTTACCTATGGTTCTTATAGCATATGTTTCTTATGCGATAAAGAATAAATAAAGAAAATTTACCATGCATGGTAATAGTCGATAGGTCATTAATGTAAATTAAGAATAAAATTGAGCCCAGAACCGAACCTTGCGGGACGCCGCAAGTAATTTTACCTTCATTGAGTATGAGGTGTTTTTAACCATCTGGGTGCGATCGGCGATCTATTGGTTTTACCAACAAAGTTGGTAAAACCTTTTTTTGAGAGCAGGCGGCAAGGGCATATTTTCATTATAGGCTTCCCGTTTCTTTGTTCAGTTGATTTTTAAATAGAATTATTTCTTATAGTCTAGGGAGTTTTCATGGCAATAAAGTGTTAAACCACTTGAAGTGGATATTTTGACGACTTAAAAAAAAACGAGTTTTGTGACGCTAATCTAAAAAGTTAACATCATTAAACCATTTTGATAACGTTCTATGAAATTGGTGTTTATACAGGCATTAACGTTGATTTTAGTATCATCAGTTGTTAGAAATCTCTTTGAGATGCCATTGAAACGAAGTGCAAGATTGATTTTCGTCCCCTGAGCGTAAGCTTTACTGCAGCATTTAGCCATAAGTCACAAGGGACCATATCTTAAGTACGTCTACACAAGGGGCGAGCTTTAGTTTCGCTGAAAAATTTACATTACAATAACACTTCTTGATGTGGAAGGTAGGCAATCAGTAATGCGAACTATCAAATATGCCCACTCTTTGTACTGATCCACTTGACACTGACTCCTCAAAGTGGTCTTTTGCAAAGCCAACCGTCAACATCAACCACCCAACAAGATTCGTCTTATCTTTCACCTCGAGAAAATTAGTTGAAACCAGAGCCCAAGAATAAAGCATTCGGCATACACCGCCTTAGATCCTCATCAGTGGAGACTGAATCATGATGGCTCTACTGAACTCAGCTGTCCTTGAAGGAGAAATCTCAGAAAATGAAGGCGATAACATCTCTCTTACGAAGATGCCATCTGTGGGATCGTGAGATCAAAGTGGTTCCCAAAGGCGATGTTTTGCAACATCGATCACCGAAAAGAGATTCGCCCTGTGCTTTGTCTGCAGCCTTCACTGCAAGGCAACTAGATGGAACCAAAGTCAAAAACACTTATCGTGATTTAAGACAGCGTTGTTACGACCCGCCATAGGTCTCATCAGTGGTGTTTAGCTGAATAACGAATGCATTGCTAGACTCAGAAAGTAAAGTAGCTTGGATTTACAACAGACCGCCATGGAAGTCACCTGTATCTTTGATATTCGTAGGTAATATTCTGTTGATCCCATAGATATTCACCGTTATCTCAAACACCAAACATATGACTCTCCGCGAAAGGAATGCAATCGACGAATCGCCACGAAAAGAATAGATGAGTACCGAAACCGCTAGAGGTATCTAGAACGTTCGTTACCAATATAAAAGGTCCGGTCCTCGCTCAGAGAGGGAGTCTGTATCTAGAAAGTGAATCGTGCGTTTAAAGACTAAAATCTAACTGTAAAGATAAATTAAGCGTTAGTTGCTAAGTGTTGTATATAAATTAGTTGTGATAGTGAAATATTGTTAAAAATAAATTTGTTCAAGACAGTTAATTCTTTAATTCGTTACAATATAATAAAGGTTGTAATAAAAAATGGCATTTCCTTTACTTGTATCAGGCTTGTGCTTTAAGAACAGCAAAATCAAAACATGCATTCGTGATTCAGCCTAGCACTAGCGAGTCGAAACAGCACTGGTGTTGGATTACGAATGCGCTATATTTGGGATCTGGTTTCAACTAAGAAAGTGAACTTATTCTATTTTGATTTCATTCGTGTGAGTGAGCTCGAGATGCAACCAGAAAAATTACTACCAATATTTCCTGAGTTACTTTTTTTCGATGGACATTCAAGCTGGTGACGATTTTTAATTAAACTCTTCCCGACAGAAAATTAACTTGTTCCGTTCATTTCCTTTTATGATTTGTAATCTTACGAGTATTTTTTTAATGATCACTATATCGCTGATACCGATAGGGTTGCTAACAATAAACCAGGCATATTTACTGATAAAACCAATCTAATTGTTTATGAAGACTATTTGATTCATGATTGTATATCGTTGTGGGTCTTTCATATGATCAGTTAGCACATGCCTTTCAAATGAATTGTACCAGTAGTACCAGTGGAATATCGATTCTTTGTCGTATTTTTGATTTTTTAATGATAATGAGTGAGTATCATTTGCAATTCGATTTTTCTACTGAAAACGTAACGGTAAATTTCTCCGTGAAGTAATTCCACTTTCGGTTCAGATGTTTTATAGGTGTTGCATGCACGAACTCACAGTATCTAGCAAAAATTTTCATTATTTGTTCTTTTTTGCATTATTTACTGGTATGATCTTACATTTTATCCCTCTAGTTACCTAAATGAAGAAAAACTTTGTATTGGGATTCATTACACTATTCATCTTTCTTACTTCGATACTTTTGGTTTATTTATGGTTGCTTCAACCATATACAAAAAACATTATCGAGAAAAATACTCTTATAATAGTAACATGAAATTTTTCAAGTTTTTTCCTTACAAACAAAAATACAGCGATGGATTTGTCCGACAAATTCAATATAAAGGTGGCATTCAAAACAACTGGTACAATTCAACAAATGTTGGGAAATCCGAAAGATAGTGTCGATGAACAGAAAATCGGATTTACGAAATAAGACTATGGGAAATGCTAACAAAGCTATTTGGTCTAAGGGACTATAATAACTCGCTTCAAGAAACACGCTTCACATATTCGGTTTCGTATGTTAAAGACGTCAATTCTCGTTTAAAATGCCTTAGAGAGCAAACACAGAATAAACGGGAAATGTTTGAAATTATACATGACATCAGGCTTTCAGAAGCCTTTGAAAGTTTAGAAATCGAAAAATGTGGAATAAGATGAACAGCAATAAAGGTACCATTCTAAACAGACCATTGTATACTCCAATATTAATCTAATTTTTACTTCTGATTACAACGTAATAATTATCATAATAAATAGTTATCTACATATAAATTAGTAATTGAGATATAATTACAAACTAACACAAACTAATTACAAACTAACCAAGTATAGAAATGTGCGTAAAAAGCATTACTTAGTTATTTGATTTAGTTTTATCATCTCCTGTTCATGTTAAATATTCAATTACAACGAGCCAAAAGTATTTTTATTTCAACTTCCCAATTCATATCCTCCTGAAACTTCTTCTGTCAGTGTACAGCGTGTTCATCCTTAGATCATCTTCAAAAGTAGATTATGTAGAGGTGACAATATCTCTAATTTTTTCTTTATGAACCTTTCGGACAAGTTCATCAACCCGAAATTAGCCTGCTCCTCCTTTTTCTTTGGAGTTGGTGTCATCAATTTTGAATTCCAAACAAACAACTTCTTTTGTTGTAAATTGGCTTTTGTCAACTTAATGGTGCAAACCAAACAAACAACTTCTTTTGTTGTAAATTGGCTTTTGTCAACTTAATGGTGCAAACCTTTTTTTTTCCTAACTACTTGTTCAACTCGACCCACTGTGTTGACCCGGATATACAACTGTTCCTGGAATACTAGGATGTAGCGACTCCATTAGCATCTGGAAAATACTGGATGCTGAAGATGTGTATTTAATGTTTAGTAGTTCAGAGGTCTTCCCGGTAACTTTTATTTGTGTATAGGCTCTTAAGTCTAGTTTCGTGAAAATATTTCCTCCAAGTTTTGTGAATCTATTAAAAACTTGTTTAAAATCTGTTTTCCCGTTAACCAGCTGTCGCACCCCTACGAACGACAACCTCAGAAGTCGAGACATGTGCGAGCCAAGGATTAATAAGGTCTTGCCCTTTAACGTGTGATTCCTAACACAGGTTGGGCAAGTGAAAATTGATCGTTCAGCTTGGGGCTTGAATTATCGACCAACACGGCGGCCGATTTGAGTGAGTCAACAAAGCACCCACGTCGATCCGACCGAAACAAATACTTGTGCATTTGTTTGCAATTCTTATTATACCATTAGTTTTCATAACGAAAACGACTGGTAAGGCCCATTCAGAATATTTGGTAGGTTCAAGAATTCCATATTCAATCAATATGTCCCAACTCTTTGTCGATTTTTTTTTCGTCATAGTAAATGGAACTAGTTTAGCTCGATAAAATTTTGGAATGGCATTTACCTCAATAGTAATTCCTGTTAGTTCTCCAACATATTCACCTAAACCATGTGTAAAAATTTTATCATGCTGTTACAACTGCATCGGTTTATTACTGGTTGTTGTGAGAATTTTATCTGGTTTTGTTGAACCCAACTAAATAAAGCTTTGTTTTTAATGCTGGACCGTTGCCTTCAACAACTATCAAAGGTAGATGCAGAATTCCTTACCTTGAGTTGACTGTAGCTAAAACTTCACCTATGATTGGTAATTTTTCATCATCCCATGTATGCAACTGAACACTGGACTGCTTTAGACAACTCTTCTGGAAAATTTTGTGGACGGTATTTTCACTGATTGTAGAGTAAGGTGCTCCTAAGTCAACTTCTATTTCAAGATATTTTCCTTGGGTTTCAATCATTCTTTTATTGGTCGTTATTTCTTCATTGTTTCTGTTTTTTCTAAATTGTTATAATTTATATATTTCTTCAATACTTGAAAGTCAGCAATAATGCTGAATGCTATCAGTTCGTTTGTAATCGTCTTTTTGGAATTTCTTGTCTGATTTTTTCTTCATGATACAAGCCTTTTCTATATGACCTGTATTTATACAAAAAAGCATTTGGCATTGACTCAACGGAACATTCTTGTATTATGAGTATCACTATATCTGAAGCATGTCTTGGCGTTTTCACTTATCCTTTCTGGCAAACCCTTTCTATCATCTTTGAATTGTATCTATGGAAGAAGTAAACGAATGATTGTAATAAGTCAACGAGAGGAAGTGTTGGAACCCCGAAACTTAATATCACAGAAGATCACCAAATTCATATGCTGCGTTTATCGACCACCAAGCAATACACAAAATATAGGGCACTAGTCTCTTCACCATTGACTTTCTGTAAATCAATCATCTCAGTGTTGAAATTTCCATTCTCGGTGACTTTAATGTCCACAATATCAAATAGTTCAAATATCAACGACGAACAAGGTCGCGAAGCTGAGCTGTTGCAATAAGCAGCGGACTTACTCAGATTATAAATGAGCCAACCAGGATTTCTGACCGTGATGGAGAATATGCTAATCTTCTGGATCTATACCTAACAACCAATCCAGCCAACCAATCAACTCATTTCAGTGTTGAATGAATTACCGATAAATGTTGGGGACCAATCTTAGCGGCGCATAGTTTGGTATTACAGATCAGCTGAGTGGGTGGATCTTCAAGACCATTTCCGAAATTTCCCCTGGCTAGCTCTAAAGATCCATCAACTTGTGCTTCGGAAGTCACGGAAGTTATTCTATCGGCCATGGATGCATATATTCTTTTTCACACTATTCTCTTCACGTGCAAACACCATTGACTTTCTCCAAATCAATCATCACAGTGCATATATTATTTTTTCAATTAAACGACCATCTAACGGCAAACCTTAATTCAATAAAAATTGAGAGCAAGCTGTCGCCTCCAAAAATCTCGCCTACAGGAAGTGGCGCAAAAATCCCAATGCCGAAAACCAAACTAGGTTTGTTAATGTTCGAAACAGCTGCAAACTTAGGATAAATGAAAGCAAAGAACTTCAGAATCAGATAATTAGGGATAAACTGCTTGCCAATCCCAACGGGTCTAGATACCAGCGAATATACTAGCTGAACAATTTTTACGTCCTACTCCACAGTCGATTTTCTGGGAAAGGCGCCACCCACTATTCCCACAATGCCGGAAATTACTTTTCGACAGCGTCTAGTCAGGCGAATTTTAAAACAGCTAAAAATCAACAAAGCGTCTGGCCCTGATGAAGTGCCCGTCATTAAAAAGTGCGCAAATGAACTCGCACTAGTATTTTGCAGACTTTTCAACATGTCTCACAAGAAAGGGGGTTTTCTTCTTGTTGGAAGATTGCTCGCGTTCAGCCTATTCCTTCAACATCTTGAGCAATCATCAATATGGCTTTCGGAAACAAAGATCAACATGCGACCTTCTATCGTATGTCACCTATATTTGGAATAACGCAATCGAGAAACATGGAGGATCAAGAGCAGTTGCTCTTGATATGTCTAAGGCCTTTGACCGTGTGTGGCATAAGGGTTTGCTGGCCAAATTTCGATGCTATGGCTTGTCGGATCATTTTTGTGTATGGCTCTTCAGCTGCCTGAAAAAACGTTTCCTGTAATTGAACGTTTATGGATATCTCTCGAATACTTTCACCATCAACGCTGGTGTTTCCCAGGGATCCATATTGTCATCAACCCTCTTTTTATTGTGTATCAACGACTTATTGGAAGAAAAAAACAAGAATCCAATATATTGCTCTGCTGACGACAGCACACTTGACTCGTTATTACATTTGGATTCCAGGACATCGGCAGCGGATACACATCTTCACCGACAGCAGGACGTTGAATATCTTAATGAATATCTAGAAATAATACTGAATTGGAGTGAAAGTAACCAGGTTCAATTCAATATCACAAAATCCCAGGCATCGGTTTTTTCCAAAAAGATAAATGTCTCCGAACCGGATATAATAATGTCATGTCAGACAATTTCGTTTGTTGCTTCGATAAGTTTGTTTGGGGTTGAAATAGACCTCAATATGTTTCGGCATAAACATGTCGCTGGAATTGCAAAGACTGCTTCTCAAAAGCTTGAAACACTGTTCCGAACCATCTGAAAAGTGTATACACCTCAGCAACTTTTGATGCTTTATAAAGCTCAGATCAGACTTTCTCTGGAGTGTTGTTCAGGCATCGGTCATGTTAGACAATTTCGCATTCTGCTTCGATAAGTTTTTGGGGGTTAAAATTAACACCAATATGTCTTGGCACAATCATGTCGCTGGAATTGCAAAGGCTGCTTTTTAAAAGCTTGGATCACTGTTCCGAACCAGAAAACTGTACACACTTCAGCAACTTTTGTTGCTTTATAAAGCTCACATCAGACCTTTTTTGGAGTATTATTCTCATGTATGGAGATCTGCCCCCCCCCCCC
>WOGN01006193.1:0-12610 GCA_015342105.1 Leptinotarsa texana
GACAGCAAATCATTGGCTGTCGCGGGCCGGATTGATGACACTGGCGGGCCGGATTTGGCCCGCGGGTCGTAATTTGGAGACCCCCGCTCTAGGGGGAACTGTTCCCGTTGTTCATGGGCATTCATGTGGAAATTTGTTTGGGCTATTTTCTAGTATGTTTATTTATTTATTCGATTGAAATAATTTTATTGAGGTTAAATAACATTTTAACTGACTACAAAGGATACCCTACGTAACAAAATGAACATGATCAACAGTATTTTCTTGTCTTCATCTCTTCATATATACGATAGGTAGCACAATGGTCTCCTCAAAATGTGTTATGGTTTAACCAAGTGTCCGAGACTATTTCGGACTGTTGGAAATTTTTTGCTTGTACGCATCATGTCTTGCGCAGTTTCCAAACAGTTTTAGATGTTAGAACCAGAACAAACCTATCACTTTCGCCGACCATATGCTGAAGGAAAAATAAATCCTAATTCATGAATTGAGGAAGAAGATCGAACTTCTCAATAAATATATCAAATTTATCACGGATATGTATACAGGTAAAATACGTACCTTATCAGAAAAAAATCCGAAGGAAAATCAGTAAAAGTTAATGACAGAAGTAAACGATTTTCCCTTAACCCCAAATACAAATTCACGCAGAAATAAGTTTCCGTTCATAAAAACAGTAAACAATAAAGGGGAGTACCTAAAAAATTATAGAAGACGATGTCGTTGCAGTAATTTATAATAAAAATGAACAAAATCAATCATCTCAATAATATGATTCAAGATAATGATTTTAAGCTTCAACAACAGGAATGAGATTCAGAATCTGACGACGTATAATTACACATACACATGTTTATCTCAACATTGTTTGTGTGGAAGATTTATTCTACGTAGATATCCATTCATACACTATTTGGAAAATTTACAGTGGGGAACATACAACAAAATGTATATTCACAGTTTCACTTCTCCTTTCCTTCCGGACGTCGAATTTCAAGTTTTCTTGCTAATTGCTGATTGATTGCATACTTAATTATGTACCCGTCTAACTACAAAATATGACGAAGAGTAAAATACTTGACGGACTCATATCTGATACCACATTTTGTTCAATAATTAAGGGAGCCTTTTATTTTTCTATGAATATTGTTATTGGTTAACGTAGCACTGATGATTACTTGTAAATCAACTTTGAATAACTTTTAATATATATTCAGTATTACCTACAGTACAAGGAAACGGAAATATATGTCAGATTGTCTTTTTATTTTCATCAACAACTTGACAAAAACAAAACATCATTAACCCCCATTGTCAACCACCTTCAAACAAACATCATCTCTAACGAGCTAATGAATTACTTCGCAAAAGCCACGAAACTTATCATATATATAAAAATGGATGTTTGTTGGTTGGTTGGTAAGTGATAAACTTCTACATCGCTCAACTGATAAAACAAATTTTCTGTAACTCGCCACTAGATGGCGCTGTAGAACTATTTTTTGAAACCACTGTTCTATAACACTGCGCACGCCTAAGTTCGTTGATTCTAATTCTGTCAAAAAATTGGAACAGCAGCAATACAGCCACAATTATGGACATACAGGATGGCTTACTTACATATATCGCCACGTTAAACAAGCGCCGAGCAGATGTGACGTAACACGGGTGACACTTTTAGTAGCTGCCATAAGGCTGTGTGTTATTTTAACATTTTTTGAGGATTATTTTCGGACAGTATTATATTGTTTTTGTTCATTTTGATTGAATTTTTATTTAACTATACCAATTAGGTTTCTGAAACATTGAGTTTGTTATTGTGAATGTCGTTTTTTTTGTGCTTTTGAACATTTTTTAAACTGATGTAACGAGTAGACGCCATATAAGACTCTAATATAGTATTATAATATATTAACTTGTAGATTTATCAATTTCATCATTTATGGAACAAAGTTTAAGATGAATTATTCTATCTAAATTTCTCATTTTCTTAATAAAAAATAAAAACCGTATCATGTATATGTAAAAAAGTTGTTACACCTATAAACAATTTATTACTTATATCTCTTTGATTATTAACCGTTCATTATAAAAGACGGGAAAAAAATTTATAAGAAAAATTTTTAGATAATACTATTATCTAAAACTAAGTTCATTACAAATTTTTGGGTGAGTTACAGTTACACGAAAATAATAAAAAACCCATGAAACCTCCTACTTTTGAAAAGGGCAAAATAGATCGCCCTATCATCCACAAAAGAAAAATTTTACTTACTAGTAATCCATTTATATTAAGTATTTAATCCTATATAAAAATAATATTTTAATAAGGGATTTACATGAAATTTGCTTATTTTAATTTAGAAGTGCAGTACTGAATCAATCCAGAATCACCACTGTTACGTCACGAGATCACGTGACGTGTCTAACAAAATCGCATAAGTAAGCAATCCTGTATGTCTATAATCATTGAGCATAGGTAACCTATGTTGTGACATGACAATCTGGACCACAGAACTATAACTTAGAGTTATGAGTTATAGTTCTGTGATCTGGACTAGTTCTCGCTTTTCACTTTTAGATATTTTCCATTGCCAACCACTTTTAGTTTTGGAAATGATGCCACTGCACAAAAAGAACGCACTTGTGACTATGTCATCAGTAATATAGGTTGCATGTTGGTAATCGTAAATATGCTCCCAATTGAACACTGATTAAATGAAGCACGGTAAATCATTTCAGTTGTATTTGTCATAATTTTTATCGATATTGGATATGAATTGTTATAACAAAAAATTTCAATTTTTACAAAGAAAAATCGTGGCGTCGATCTGACGTTCGTGTTCGAGTGTCGTGTGCCGAAACGTGGATCTCTCTTTGAGTCTTGGAGTTCTCTCTTCAATGATCAGTCTATATTATAACTTCACTAGTCCTGTGAAAAAAGGGCCCGCCAATAAAAATCAAGACTTAAAGTATGTCCCGAAAAATTCCTGAATAAATTAAATTCACAGTTATATCTGGTAATTATAAAGGGATAATTCACAAAATTTTCGAAAAGTTTAGTAATTTGAGAATTGTCCATAGACTAGCTTCTACATTTATACTTGGCGATTTTTCACAATGAACATCAGCGTATAGGAACAAAATAGACTGTATGGTATCAACTAATCGATATTCTCGAACCAAATGCCCTTATAGAAATGAATTCATAAACACTTTTCACAATCACCAGAAATTCTTGACGCGCGTCTCACCTACCAAGTTTGCATCTTTAAGAGATGAAGGAAACTGAACTTGTGGCTGTTTTGTGACTGAACTTCTTCTGAAGTTCTTTACTATATTTATATTTCATTGACACAAGTCATCTCAGATAGCTTTGCTCCTATTTTGACTCAATCATGTTTAGATTAATAGAGCACATATTGTCTTTCTCTCTATTCCACTTGCTGTAATTTTCATTCCGTCTCAATTGACAAAATCCTTAAAATGAGAATGTTGGGAAATACGAAATCAAAGATTATTTGTCGATAGTTGATATACTTGAGAAAATTGTTTATTCTGTCAATATTATTCTTGACATTTCTTTGGTGAAAAGTGATACTGGTTATTTTAGTGATGCTGCTTGAACACAAAAAATGAAACTAGTATCATGCATCTAGGTGTAGTAATCGATATTATTGGAGTTTTTAGATAATGTTAAGTTATGCTCTGGAGCTACTTAATGACAATATGTTCATTCAAAAATAGGCCCGGGAGTAAATTGTTTCCAACCCTTTTCTGTATTATTATTACATATATTACTTATCCGACTTTGATGAAATTAGGCGACGTAAATTTCAGTGATAAAAGTTTCATTCAGCCTCAATTAATATACGCAGCAATAAGAAATTTGATTGAAGCGTGATCGAGAGATATAAGAAATAAAGTGGTTTTTATTTTCTCTAACGTAAACCAGATAGAACATTTTATAGTCAATAATGTTGGCTAAACTGTATCTAATGAAGGCTAAATGAATCTCTCACACCTGAAAATAACATGGCCAAATTTCATCAGAGTCGGTTGAGGATTTTTTTAGAAAACCTTAACACACCATATCACGAAGAACATGCGTTTCCGGACGCCCCTATATATTTTTTACCGCAATTAGAAAACACTCTCTATATCGAGACTGATTCCCTTGCAAATAAAATTTGAAAAAAAGACACTGATAACACTTTATTCTCATGTTATATTCTGGGTTACTGGTTATAACCGTTGATGAGAGCTGTAGGAATTTTTTCACAAGTCCTCGATTTGTTGTGGCAACCTAAAAGTTCTGGACAAGATTGTTCTCCTGTCTCTATTGCTACCATTGTTCTAAGAAGATCGTAGTTGATTTTCTCCGTCACTTTCGAATCTTTCCTGAAAGTGAATACGATTAGAGGGAAACCCCGAAAAACTATAAGCTAGGCACTGAAAATGTCCTGCAGGCATACCAAACGATTATCAAAGACACCTCTTTGATATGCTGGCATATCAGGGCGACTTATAGATTGAATCAACCTGAAAATCAGCAACGGCCTCCTCCACTGGATTCACGGAGGAACCCTATGCTTTATAAAATATATCTCACCTGTAATCTGAATGTTCCAAAACAAATTTGCGCATCCACGACGCTGTAGTTAATATTTTCCCCGATGCTCTACCTTCAATCAGTTTCAAATACTGTTGTATGGTGCAATGTGTATCTGCATCCACTTCCATGTTGCTCAAATAATTATTTATTATTGGTATGAGTCCAGGAAATTGATCTTTCTAAATAAATATAATAAACTCTTTCAGCAGATGTAACGACGAACAATTATGTGCATTTATTGATGAAAAATAATTACCTTTCCATTGACGATTTCGTTAACAGTCATCTTTTCATATTGAATACCAGCGGAGTTGTTTTTTCCGTGTACGCTATGTCTGAACCAAAACTTTTCTTCTATCACAGCATTTCTTTTTTGAGCATTGGAAATGTTTTCGTCAATCTACAAGAACAAAATGAGTGGAGTATAACACTTTTTTTATGGTAATGAGCGAGGTCATTGTAGACACTATTTTTTTTTTAGAAATTCAACAAGGTCCCAAAGATGAAATGATTGGAAGATGGTGTTAATGAACCCACTGTGCGACGTTGATTCTCGAAATTTCATTTCAAAGATGAGCCCCGAAGTGGTCGACCTACAATAATACAGAACGAGGATTTCAGAACCCTGGTTGAGACTGATCCATCACAAACCGACCGTGGGATAACGGAAGAACTTGGCGTTAGCTCCCAAGCGGTTTATGATGGATTGAAACGTATTGGAAATGTCAAAAAGCTCGAAAAATCGGTGCTCCACGATTTGAACGATCGACAGAAAATGTCACGTTTAAAGGTATATTCTTCTTCTCTTGTACGCAACCTAAATGATCATTCGGATCGTCACGTGGGATGAAAAGTGGATCTTCTACAACAACAGACGTTTTGGACAGCAGTTGGACACCCATGAGACATCAAGACACTTTCCAAAAACGAAAAGCCACCCAAAACAGACCATGGTTACTGTATGGTGGACTGCAACTGGGCCAAACAATCATAGTAAAGTTCTATTCTGAGAAAATCGACGACGTTTTTATCGACTTTGGGTCAACTTGCGTCAACAGCAGGCAGCATTGGTTAACAGAAAAGGTAGGATCCTTCTCTAAGACAACGCCCATCCGCACCTTCGCCAATCAGGACCAGGCACTGTTCACAGTTCAAAGTAGACTCATGAAAACGGAAAAAACTTTTGGAATATCCTTATAGCATCTACATTATTTATTACCATTTAAAAATAGATGTTTCCCTACATCTGATAATTAAAAATAAATTACCTTACTGATTGGTATCAAGAAGTTGAGCTCGTAAGAAAGAATAACCCTCGTTAGAAGAACTAGAAAGCAAACGATGGCAGCGTTTTCAAAATCTGTAATCTGAACATCGCATGGTCTGAATTCAACCCTCCAACCGATATCCGTATTCGGGGGTGGTGGTTTGAACCTCATCGTCTGCCAGTTTGTTGACTGAATATTCTGAAAATGAAATTTCCATCAATATCATTATATAAGGTCTCTGAAAGACTACCTCGAAATGATCAGTTTCCTCTTCATCATCCTGGTGTATCTTTTCTGCGAACATTGAAATGGTGTCCCTGATGAAGAGGTGAGCGATATGTTTCGCGAGCAGTTCGTCTACGCCATTCTGCAACAGTTTCTCAAAATCTTCCTGGTGGTATAAAAGAGGTACGTCGTTATATATTTCACTACCGGGTGATAGATAGGAATTTATTGAATCGTAACGTGATTTTGGTATGACGAATTTATTATTTTTCAGAGGTTTTAGTCCTCGTTCTTCCTCAGTACGGCAGTCGGAAGTGTTTTTTAGAATATCCCACCGACAGTCAATGTCGGTGATGAAACCTCTGTGGAACGGAGCTGCTGCTGTCAAGGCCATCTGAAAAAAGTTGTAACATACGTCATTAAATGTCTTCCTATTAGTTGAGGCGTTTTCTGGCAATCATGTATTCAAAACGTATTCGTCTGTGATTCAAATACATGCATTATGGCGTTAAAACGATGACGTCAACTATAATTTGGATCGTATTTATGATAATAAAACTAGCGTGAGGTTGGTTTTGAAACGGAATTTGACATTACGTTACGTCGGTTTTCAGTTTCTGCTTTATTTTGATCTTCATAGTTTATAAGAGTGCTGAAAACATTGTATCAAATACGTTGTAAGAATTAAAGAATAAACCTGTATGCACAAATTCGATTTTCATGAAATGAAAGACTTTGTTTTTATTATTGAATTTGACATACGACACAATTTGAATAATTCTATTCCCTCGAATCTTATTATCAATGACGTCACAACGAATCGTTATCGATTACACTTTCGAATACGATTTAACGCCAGAAAACACCTTTGATGATATTCCACAACGTACCAATATCGGGCAAAAAGGCGCTAGTTGATCGTATAATACTCTTGCTTCGGTGATGTTGCAAGCTTGGAAAGTGACTTGCAAACAGGAATACCCGCTTCCAAAACCCATAGCATCCAAGTAAACACAGTCGGGAAGGGCGTTTTTCTCGAGTTCATGGGAATTATCCACTGGGATGTTAGTATTTTCGTCCATGAATACTGCAATTTTAGAATGAGTATTATGACTTTCAGGGATATACATTCATTAAAAAAATAAGTATGGTCTTCCAGTCACTATTTCATTAACGTTTGAGCCGTTTTATAGATATTATTCGCGAAATTTGAGAAATTCAAAAGTATTTTTATATCTATAGATAACCAACGAGTGTTACAAAAATAACTTACCCAAGTTCATAATAATCAAGACAGACAACAAAAGTTTTCTAGCAAGAACAGGCACCCAGGATGGACAGAATAAATGGCAACAGGAAGAAAAGAAAACACAGTACAACAAAAGAGATATAGTTAACGTCTACCTCAATAAGGTAATACAGAACTAACCCACAGATTTTATCCCTATGAATTTACATTTTTTACACCAACATCAGAAAAGAAGTTAAAATAATCAATCATGAGATAAGCAGAAACAGAAACAAAAATGAAATAAACTCATTAAAGCTAAACCATTAAATTACCCTATAACACAATTTGCAGACCACCAATTTTATGATAGATTTGTTAACCTAACCGATATGCAATTCTCCGAAATATAAATCCAATTAGTAAATAAAGGTTTCAAACATAACATGAAAACATCCAACATAAATTGCACTTAAATTCATAACCTCAAATATTAACATTCATTTCTACCGAAGACGTTACTTTGAGAGCGAAACGCGTCTAGAATTAAAAATGTTTCTGAACATTGTGAAATTATATTATCAAGTGTTATTAATTTTCATAAGGTAACGGGTCAGTCCATTCATAACACAACCTTTTGCTTGGTAGTCAAAGCATTTGGAACACACTATCTATTAGCTTTGTATATAGACTTACCCTATGTACAAAGCTATTAGGATATCTGCAGCAAACATAAACATAACATACGTTTATTATCACTTTTAGTTTTGGTTTACATATTTTATATATTACATTATATGGTGCCCTGCTATAGGACAATGCCTCTTCAGGGCAGCAACTTACTTGGCAAGTTTATATACGGTTTTTCCCCTCTCCTTTGCCTTATATTATTAGTAGTGTTCCTATATCTAGGATGGCCAGGATGTATTATGGAGTCTGGGATAAATAACGATCCCGTCAGTCCTTCATTTGGGGTTACCTTCGCAGATGGATATGAAAAGTTTTCACAGCCCAATCTGAAACAACAAGATCTAATGAAAAATATTTATCGGGCTTAATTAATAGAGATCAATAACTCGTAAACAGGTTGTTTTAAAAAAGTAGCCAACAAAGCAGGTAAATTATTATTACTAATGATTCAACTAATTCTAGGAAACTTTTCACGAAAACAAATTTAACAGTGGTGAGAAATTAACTTCTTATTGGTCGTTCAATAGAAAATTTGATTGATTTTGTGTTCCGAGATTCTGTTATTCCAATATAAACTTTGGGGCACGTTTCACATACTCCCAGATGTCTGGGTGTATGATTGTGACACATGACATTAAAACGGACAAAACTTTTTTGAAACAACTGAATATAATGGTAGTAGATAGAAATCATTAATTTAGAATCTACGACCACAAAAGAAGATTTGAATTGAAAGAAAAACGAGTCAACCTATACATACGTACCAACCGTTGGAAAACAAAAACCGTTGGAAAATAAAGGACAAGAATCAAACACGGTGGAATCTCTGGGAATCGATAAACGTAAACGTAACCAACAAGAAGTTAATTTGTCACCACTATTGAATTTATTTTAAAGAAAAATTTTCTAGAATCAGTAACAATAATTCATCTTTTGGATACCTCTTCTTGAAAATACCTGTTTACTAAATGGTAACCGAAATTGTTTGCAGTAAACTAAATATTCAATGGGTTTAAGAGGTACCTTTCTACAGTGGCTCAGGTCGTACTTGACTCAAAGGAAACTACATGTTAAAATTGATAACTGTTACTCTCAACCGTATGGCATAGAGCTAGGGGTTCCTCAAGGCTCTATTTTGGGACCACTCATTTTTTTAGTATATATCAATGATATGCTGAATTATATAAGCACAAGTTATATTGTCTTATATGCGGATGATACAACTTTAGCAATTGATGCTGATAGCCCCGAGGAACTTCAAGAAAAGCTCAACGTATTATCGTTTGAACTCACAACCTGGTGCAAAAAAATTCATTAGTTGTGAATTCAAGCAAAACAGTGGTGATGCAATTTTACTGTAGAACGATTAAAAAAATTAGACCACTTGTGGTCGGGGTAGGAAAAAAATTATTGCATCATCAGACAAAACCAAATTTCTTGGTAGGTCATAGATAGCAACATGTCGTGGGAGTCAAGTATAGCTCAAGGGAATAAAAAAGTCAATTCGGGGTACTATGCTATTAGAAAATTGAGATCGGTATTCAACAGAAAACAGATTCTAAATGTTTATTTTGCCCTTATATACTGTCACATCTCATATAATATCGCTGTGTGGGGTTGCTCCTCCAAGCTTCATAGAATTTGTGTGTCCCAGAAAAGGGTTATACGACTAATATTCAAATTATGGTGCTGAGAGTCTTGCAGAAAAACTTTTGTTGAAAATGTAATTATGTATGTACCACGTATTCACACGATCACCATCGACACTCTGAAATTCATTCGTACCCAACGAGACGTGGTAATTTGATAAGGTTTCAAAAACACCCTACATCGTTTTTTGAAAAGTGTCCATCTTTCGCAGGTGCAAAATTTTTCAATAATATCCTGTAAATATAAGAAATGAAAAAAAATTAATATTTTCAAAGTCAAACTGAAATAGTTCTTGATTAACGCTTGCTTTTACAGTACAGCAGATAATTTGAGTCAATGTGAGGACTGATAACTGATATGTATGTATGCTTTGTGAAATATTCTATCTGTATGTTTGTATGTCATATATATGTAAATGTGTGTTTGTGCTTATATGTATGTATTTTACTTTCCATGTGACGTATCCTATATCATTTTGTGATCTTGAAGGATTTAATAAACATTATTATTATAGTATATTATATTATAAATATACGTCATATAAATATATGTCATGTGGAATCAATAATAAGAAAATTTTCCATTATAATTCTCTTATTCTATCATGAAAACTATTCAAAGAACCTCTACAAGAAAGTTCATCTTCAAAGTATTCATTCCGACTGAAAAAACTTGAAAGTAAGATTTTTCTCGAGAAATAAATAGTTGAGAATGGGTTGGGACATTTGCAGTAGGATTCGTTTTCGATATGAAGAGCAATTATCTACAGAAATGATAATGTTTCATGTTTTTGGTGCTGAGTAGAGATGATATATGAAGAACTTTTGAAATTATATTTAGGACAAATATGACTGCGTTTATTTAATCAAGTATATCTGATTTTTCACGATACTTCGTCGCTCAACCAAAGACATGAAATTTGAAACCTATTCCTGTTTTTCGCAATTTTTAGCCATCATCTATTTGTGAAGGGGTTTCTCAACTTTTGAATAACACGAGAAGTTGACATCATCAGGATAATCAACTGTCACTATTAATTTTTTTCACCTGAAGAAATGCTAAGAAAATCTTTCTCAAATAGACGTCAAGAATTACGTTTTTATTGTTATAATAATAATAATAATAATGAAAACGTTTATTTCAATAACATGTAAATATAATAGATAGAATAGATAGACAGATAGTAGTATATATACATATATACATACAAACATACACACGCATACAAACGCATTTGTGTATTTGATGTTTTTCATGATATCCAGTAGATTGTAACATAGTTTCAACTTCTGATATCTGTAACTTTTTTGCCCAATACTTTTATGCATCTTATAGTTCGGGAAAACTTCATTTATTTTTAGCGTTTCCTAATATGACTGGCTTATTGTTGAATTATCTGAAAACTGAACTGAACTTTAAACGGGTGAAGATCAACGGTATTGCCAAATATGCGCCAAACTGACTATTCTAAGACAACAAGTATAGCCGAGGCACCAGCCGACTCAACCTCTGACGGAAGCACCAAACTCTTACGAAGTTTCGAAATAGATGAACACTTCAATCTAGCAGACCACTATTATAATATTCAAGCAGTCATTGTTCAATGTGATTCTGGCGTTGAATCTGATCATTATTTCGCATTGGTCAGAGACGAAACGGACTGGTTTAAGTTTGACGATAGTCGTGGCAATATCTTGAACTTATTGAAGACTCTGGAGACACCCTACATTTCATTCTATGGAAGAAAAAACATTGGCAGATCAAGATCTCCAGATGATGTGGTGCTGCAGGTTTATTCGGGTTTTTCTGCAGCTGAAAAACCAAATGCACCACTTGAATCAATCAAGTCGTTCCGGAGCGCCAATTAATTTTCGTTTTTTCATAATTCCATAATTTGTATTACTTTCTTTTTTATATGTTTTTTATATGTTTCTATAATTTTTTTGTATTATTATAAGCGAGATTAATAATATTTTGATAAAATAAAAGTACTAAATACGTCTTAGTAGTATTTGCCAACAATTATAATTTTGAGATGAAGTAATTTGTAATTGTTGCTAAAAAAGATGTTTCAATCAGTTTTCAGTATAGAAGCACAAATCTATTTCCACTTGTTGGCTAATACCAAATTGCCAAATAACTGCTTTGATTTTATCTCATATGGAGATTTATACGTCAATTTTCCCACGTTCTTAGGATTTGTGAAAACTCCATATCTAATACCATACTGAATGAACTTCCTCTTGATACTAATTCATTCTCAGATTGTGTTAGTGAAAAAATGAAAATATATTCTTTTGTCTAGTATAAGTGGTCGCAATTGAAGAGAAAGTATTTAACTCACTTGTTTTTTCAGAACATAATAAAGAGATATTTTCAATGGGAACGTAACTTTCATCCTAGAACTAGCAAAATAGTGAGGCAAGTAAAGAATAGTGGGACTAAGTTTATCTTGTGTACGAGTATATGGATAATCATCCGAACATATTTTGAGGTTTTGTCAAGTATACTATCATTTCACACTGCTTAAAAAAGCAAAAGGTTTTTGATATTCACATGATTGTGATACATGGCTGAATTTTTTATGATAGTGGGTACCTGAATTGATCAAAAAACTACTAGATTAAGAAAAACACTGACGATGGATTTCAATGAACGAAATGGCGAGATCATAACATTTTCACATTATATGAAATAGAGGAGGTAAGAGCCAATAAACTAAAATCTGTCATTTCAGTTTTTTGCAAATCTTTCAAACAGCCGTTGATAGACGCGATAGGAAAAAAAATATTTTCATTAATCCAACAGTTGAATAATTTTTGTCGTAATCAACCAAACTTGTAAGTCTTGCCAGTGCCAAGATGTTAGGTTGTATCAAAAGTTTTGTCTATTTTTATGAGTCTACTTTAAACTTATTCAATTTACAAGTCGTAC
>WOGN01006194.1:0-12610 GCA_015342105.1 Leptinotarsa texana
GGTATAAATTACTCAGATTTAAATGTAATCAGTTAGTTTTGAAAATGGTGTAATAGCCGAAACTAGTGACAATAAAGAAATAGCGTGGAAAATAGACAAAAGTGTGTTTTTGTAGTGTATCCTCAGTGAACATGAATTTCCACAAAATAAACAAGTCTTCAGTCAAAGAAGTGATATTCAAACCAGCTTACGGAACATTAAAGGATCATGCAAATATACTTTCCTTTCGAAACACTTCGTCCATTTCTGAAATCCGTATGGAATTCTGTTCGGTAGTTCAGGGGTTATTCGTGTTCAGACAGAAAGGCTGCCGTGGCGAAGAGATGTTGTTTTGTGATATGTATTCGTATATATCCAAGATCTTACTTCAAAATCTGGTCTATTGCTGAAATTATAGTAGCGATATCAAAATACAAAATGGTAAAACATTAATGAATCATTATAGGATATCCCACGAAATACATATTCATGAAAATAATTGTCGAGAGGCGTACATATTGCTTCCTCTATAATAAAGTTACCATATCTCATAATGAATATAGATTCTTACATTAGGGCTTGCAGTCACACCTTTTTTCGATGTTTCTACATGGAAATTGAGCAATCCATAACAGAAGTAGAAATATTTATACAGTAGAAATATTTATTCAAATGGAATAAATTGATTGTTTCGTTTACGACACATATTTCAGCAAAATCCGAAACCGTGTCAAATTTAAATTGTAATTTGACATACTTCAACGGAAAAATAATATCCCTACCTTCAACGCCCGTCAAGTGACAGGTACAAACCCCAATTTTTTAAATAGGAAGTATAGGCTTGTGATATGTCTTTTGAAAGGTTTCTTGATTCTCTATTCAAAAATGTTATTGCTTTTAAATTTATTGTAAAAATTAAAATAAAATTAATTAAACTCAAGTGGTTACCGGAATTCGACAAAATATACTCAAAAGTTATTGCAATATACTCAAAACTCATTTCATGTTGAGGTATTGATAATATAATAAGAAAGTGATCAAAAACCATTGTGACCAAATGATGGACATGTTGAATAACAATATCATCCAATCGGAAGACGTTCTGTTTTATGATGAGTGTATTTTGTCTTAACGGTCATGCTAATCGGCAAAATTGCCGCTACTGGTCAACGAAAATTCCTTACTGGATGAGAGAAAACAGACGCAATATCCTCAGAAGGTTAATATTTGGGCAGGGATAGTAGGCAACCATATCATTGGTCCCTTTTTCATTGAGGGCAACTTAAATGGCGATAATTATTTGACACTATTTCAAAATCATGTCATTCCAAGTTTAGCAAATTTATATTATTGTTACGAAATATCTAACGCCGCCGCTGACCCAATTCGACGAAGGGACCTCTACCTGAGCATAACCGAACGTTGCCTCCCTGGGCGATTAACTGGAAAATTATAAAAAGGAATTCCAACGATGTCTCTAGAATTTTGAGATACATCGATCGTACTATATAACCGGCGAGTTCCTTCGACAGAGATCATTATTAGTAAGAGAGTAGTAAGATTAGCAAGCGAGTATTCTAAGTGAATTATAATCAGTGCAGTAGTTGTGTATTAAGTGAATAAAAATTGTCTAAGTATTATTAGTGTTGTTTTTTTAAAAACGAACCCCAAGTAAATATCGTAACAATATCATGATTCCTTCTCAACTTTCGCATCTCAAGATCATGCTGGATTGCATTATTGGCTCACTGCTTGGGACACATGATTCTAGAAGCCAACGATCACAGTGGTGTGTGGTCATTGGTTGATGATGCTGACGCGTCCTCCTATTTCAGGTCTTCGGAGACAGGGTCCTACCAGCTCAACCTTGGTGTAAAAATAATGAAAAAACATATAATGAAAATATTCTATTCCATATTCCTCAATGCTTCGTTTTAGGTCCATTATTGTTTTTGATCTACAACAATTTAATCGCTGGCAAGTCTCTGGTATAACGGTAGAATAATACTCTTTGAATAATTTCATATATTCTTGGGGTGTCTGAGTTTTTGTTATAAATTACATATCCTCGGATTTACCCCCATCCCGTAATCCTTCCCCTTTATACCCAGGCCACTTATATGGGAAAACTATCAAACATTCCCATAATCTACGTGAAGATAGTCGGCTTGTACAACTCTCTTTGTTACCAGAGGAGAATTCTATTCGTTTCTTCACGAGTATAGGAAATTGTCTGTATCCATGGAGCCACCTGCATGGATATAGGGCTAATTGATCTGATAGGTCGACTGGGATCCCAAATGATAGACTCAAACCCATCCTTCTACGATTCCGCGACAAGGACAAATTCTTGATATTTTGCTTCTCATTGGAGATTTCGAATTAAGTTATTTCAAAGAGTTGTTTAGAAATCGATTTCGACTCTACATATCAAATTTCAACCCAAAATTCCAAATTTGAATTTTCTTACAATTTTCATATTCTAGTCCGATTATCAATTAATGGTTCCGAATAAGAAGCTGCATAAATGATAAAATGTTCAAATTCAGTGGAATAAATGTATTCATAATAAATATTAGATTTTTCACTCTTATTTCTACATTATGACGAATTTATTATTTTCGTAGCTTCTTATTCAGAACAATTGATTAAAAATCGCACTTGAATATGAAAATCACAAACAAAACATATGTAGTGTCGAAATCAACTCTCAAGCAACTTTCAATAACCTATTTTGGTATCATCAACGCGAAGCAAAATATCATGAATTTGCCCTTTTCACGGGATCGCAGTACGCTATGTCCAAGGCTGCCACTCGGGTTAAGTATGGTGTGGCACATCAAAAATCACTAAAATACAGGGGTGTCTCCATCTTAAATGGAGCAGGACATTCTTCCTGTTCAATGACTGAGTTTGGGTGTGAACTAATTGAAAATTTGAATATTATAGAAGAAATTTTGCCAACTCATTAAATGAATAATAGAAAACAGATTCAATTATATTTGGTCATTCAGAAGGGAAAAGTTTGAAACTCAATCTTTTGTTATGCTTGTAAATTCATAAATTTCAGAATTCTGAAAATTTGCTCTGCCAAAAGATGGTTTGCAAATGTAGACTTGGTCGTCGCATATAAGAAACTACTCCCGTGATCATTTATTCTTTGGGGATAGGTTCTTCCCATTTGGCCAATATAAAGTTTTAAGCAAGAATCACAAGTTCACTTTCATTCTCCTGATCTATTCGATAATTAGGTTTTGTTTTGATCGTTTTTAATCGATTTGCTTAAATTACTATTTGTTCAGTGAGTCACGTCCAAGTCTTTTTTTTCAAAAAATGAGCGATGTTATTGGTGGATTCACCAAAGTATGTCAATGTCCTGTGACGCTTTTTATCGTTTCTTAAAGTGGGATAAACCTGGTATACGGCTTGTTTCCATGTTTTTTTTTAGAATGGAATCGATAATGTCTAACTTGTAGCATTGTTAACAGCAATTTAATTGATGAAACTCATTTCTGTCTGAAAATTACTTCCTGACAGTGGAATATTCATTAGTCTGTGAAGCATACTATTGAATGCTGCTATTTTATGCTGATATTGGATGTGTCTGGAAAGCATGTATGACAATGTCCGTATAAGTATAGTGTGTTGAAAATTGCAAAATTATGTTTTTTATTGATCTTAGTAATAGTCAAGTCTAGAAAATTAATTGAATTGCATACCTTCATATCAAATTCAATAAACTTGCTCAACTGCTTACCTGTACCAGTAAACTGACCAGTATAAGACAAAACTTCACTGTTGGATAGATCAGGAGTATATGAAATGACTTGTGGATTTTGTGTTTCTTGTCCAAAAATTCATATTGGCTGAACGGAAAGAACCTTCTCCCAAAAAATAAAAAAAATATGGGAGTATTTTCTTTAACGTGAAAACCCATTCTACATTTGCAAACCATCTTTTGGCACGATTGTAACGTATTACATTCAGAAGAGATAGGTTTAAAACTCAATATTTTGGAATGCTTGGAAATTAATAGATTTAAGAATTCTGAAAATTCTCCTATGACCAAACAGAATTGAATTCTTTCCCTCTGTTGAATTTCTGTTCATATGTGGCAATTGATAGTCAGTTCATTACATGTCCATTCAAGGAGTTGGTAAAATTTCTTTCATAATGTTCAAGTTTTCAATTAGTTTATACCTAAACTCAGCTAAAATTATTAGTCATTGAAAAGGTAGAAGGTTATATGATTCCAATCGTTATATAAAAGTTTAAAATTCGGTCAATCTGAACACGCCTGAAGAAGCTATTGCATAGCGAAACACGGTTGCAGTTTTGCAAACTGTTCAGTGAAAATCTCACATTAATAAATATTGCAAATAATTTAAGCATCATTGCCTAAACGAGGGTCAGTAACATTTCTAGATAATTGTTTTACTTGTTGAATTACCAGTTGTGTAACAATCTAATACAATAAATAATACTACCTTCATTTGATGACCCTCATTGCAAAGGTAATGATGTGTATAAAATGCCTAAATTAATTGTAAGATTTAGTTTCATTTCCTCCTGACTATGCTGACAGTGTTATTGAAAACGTCTTGATAAGTTGAACGTTTAAAGTTCATTTGCTTAAGACTTATTGATAAGATTTATTTTAATTTCCACTATGGACAGTTTATGAAACCACTACAAGTACTTTGCTATCCAATAGCTTTCTCAATCAGTATTTGTGCTTGAGAAAGCTGCTTTTAAGTACAGTGTGTCAATTTTAAAACTTTCAATGGGGTATATCTCACGAACAAAAGCTGATGTCAAAAAATGCTTGAAACTGTTTCTAGAATAGTAAGGGGGAACTAAAGTGACATGAAAGAGAACTCACCCCCATCAACCTCCTAGGCCCCACCCTCCAAAACACAAAAAGTTTAAATTGCAAACGCCTACTTGTGATACATCATTGAAAAGACTATAAAAATGCTATCCAATGGTATAAATAATAATTGTAAAGGGTGAAACAATAATTGTGAAACTTTGGCTTGAATGGAATATTTAATGAGATTTATTAAAAATGTCAATTGAGTAAATGTTTAAAGTGGATTCCGTTGTTTTGTAAACAATAATGCAGCCTATTTTCAAATTCTGCACGAACTTTTGTAAATGTTGTTTTAGTAATGGCACGGCATGCTTGCGTAATTCTTTCTCGCAATTCCCTAAGTGACTCAGGTTGAGTTTTATAAACAACTGACTTGAGGTGACCCCACAGAAAAAAAGTCAGATGGCGCCAAGTCTGGTGATCTCGTTGCCCACTCAATGGGACCTCTCCTTCCAATCCATTTGTTCGGATAATTAGTATCCAATCAGTGCCTAACTGGAGCTGCATAGTGAGGAGGTGCTCCATCTTGTTGGAAGTGCAACAAATCTTCGTCTGCAGCTAGGTTGCCTTGGCCGTCCATTTGGTTCTCTAATTCATACACAATTAAAGGTTCGATGGTGTTTTCCAGCATATCGAGATACAAGTTGCAACTTAAATTGCCTGGTATGAACATGGGACCAATTATAGCATCGCCTAATATTCCTGCCCAAACATTCAGTTTTTCAGGATATTGAGTGTGACCTGCTCTGAATTGATGCGGGGTCGCATCACTCCAGTACCGATAGTTTTATTTATTTACATTACCATTCAGCATAAAAGTACGTTCATCACTGAAACAAATATTTTTTAACATTCTAGGTTCAACGCGCCTAGTTCGCCTAGTTCTTGAATAATTTGTGTTTTGTACGGGTAAAACTTATGTAATTTCAACACCTTTCTAACCGACTCATGTGAAAGTCCTGTTACTACAGATACTTGACGTATTGATACAGTACGCTCCACTGCAAAATTTCCAAGGACCTCAATTTGGGTTGCTTCATTCAGTAATCTTGGGGCATTCCTTTTTTTATTTTGCACTGATCTCGTTTCTCAAAACTTTTCAACTAAATCGCGGACGTACACGTGACTTACATTTTTGTCTGGATGCCTTTCATGAAATATTTAAGCTGCTTTTAAATAACACTGGTTCTGGGAGGCACTCAGATATACTGTAAACCATCGTGACAACTACAGATGAATGACAGTATAGATCATACAAATGATGAAAACTAATGGCATTTGAAAGTCTCAAACAAAGCAAAAATTATTGACTCTGACAGAACCCAAAAAACAGATATTTCCAACTAGTTTTACAAAAGCGGCAAATTAGGTTTTTATTCAACAAAAAAAATATCAACGGACACTTATTGAAAATAATAGTCCGGGAGGTAGCATTAGAAATAAAAAAGTCATAGTAAGCCGGCTGAAAGTTCGTGCAGACTTTGACAATAGGCTGTAATTGTTTACAAAACAACGGAACAATAGGCTATAATTGTTTACAAAACAACGGGACCCACTTTGAACATTAACTTAATTGACATTTTTAATAAATTTGTAGTTCAACAAAAACCACATTAAAAATTTCATCTAAGCCAGAGTTTCACAATTATTGCTTCACCCTGTACAATTATTATTTATAACATTGAATAGCATTTTTATAGTCTTTTCAATGATGTTTCACAAGTTGGGGTTTGTAATTTAAACTTTTTGTTCTTTGGTGGGTGGGGCCTAGGGTGTTGATGGGGTAAGTTCTCTTTCATGTCACTTTAGTTCCCCCTTACTATCCCAGAAACTGTTGCAAGCATTTTTCTATATGAGCTTTCGTTCGTGAGTTATAGCCCATTGTAAGTTTTAAAATTGACACAATGTATATTTGTTTGGCTTGATGATAATTATTATCAAGAGAAACGTGTTGCAATAAAACGTCAATTGTAACATAAACACAAGCACAAATAGCTATCTGTTTTACATCAACCGCTGATGATACTACATGCCATTCCAGAACGGTTATATTTTCCTTTATGACTCTGAAAAAGTTACAGAGATCCTTTGAAAATTAATAAAAAGAAGTATCTCAGAGAGTGGGCAGGAGTAGATTTGAAGTTGATCTTTCAAGTGGACTGAACATTATTGTAATCCTGATATTTCTCTTCAGAAAAAGCCTTGACTTCTTCGAGGGTTTCAAAAAAATATAGTGTAACTAATTTTTCTCACTCTTTGTCAGTACATCTCTACTTGAAACTTATTCAGATAACTATGTCAGTACTTTGTTCAAATCCATCAACCTTAATTGAAACGTATCATCATATCTAAAGCGCAGATAATCAAGTTTTATTTATAAACATTACATTCTTTGTGAGAAAATTTTCAGGAATAGTTTTCTCCCTTCACTTCTGTTTCAATTCGAAAGCAGGTCTATGTAATGAAACTCACTTTTTTATACAAATATGTTGATATTCAGGAAGTTATCAATATGTAAATTTGCATTAATTCCAATATATTGATAAACTGGTCACATACCTTGATTTTTAAACCTATCTACTCGTATAGTTATAGTGTCCAATGGATGTAACCTAGAAGGGATGCAATACCAAATGAAAAAAACGATGTTTCTCTAAAAAATATACGAAAGTTTTTGTTTATTCTACATGCACTTCCACTCATAGTGAACATTAATTCGCAACTAAAAATAGATAAGCACTGGCTCACCAATTACGATAACACCATTGATAATGATACACAGATATTTAATTCGGAAATTTTGAAGATAACACCAGAAAGCAATCTTTGTATTGGTAATTTTATTATAGAAAAAGGATCGTCATCAAGAATAATATCGATAACTCTTTCAATATGTGATGATGGGAACGCATTTATGATGGAGATCATGACGACTTCTCATAAAACTGTAAAAATTGTGGGAAGCCGAGTGGTAGAACCTTTCATTACTGATTTCCTAGATAGACTCATAGTACATAATGCTCAGAATTTGCTCAGAGATCTAATGCCTAGAACGCGGTGGGAATGTACCTACAGCTCACTAATGAAAGTATCCATATTGAAGTAGTAGGATGAAAAATCCGACAGAGTTGGTATTCAAAACTGTCGGGAAAGAACAAAATAGCTGATATAAATATAATGTCCGTTCCGTTCTTACTCTACTTCTTAGGAGTAGTGAAGTGAACTCGGAAAGGAGTGCTTCATTGACCTGAAAACTAGACAAATGATGCATCTTTGAGAGTGTTCGCCTCTAAAATCGATCGTTCCACAATTATACTTTTTCCGACAACAAGGAGGAATGGTACCTGGCTGTTAAGTTCAGAAATTTGAATCCCCACCATTGAATAATTTTAGACCATGAAAAAGCAAAGTTATAAATCCGCAACCACGGAATCAAACAGATCATTTACCAGAGACAAATCACTTGAAAAAGTGGAAAATGTTACTAGCCACATCTGACTATAAATGAAATGATGAATTTCCATAAAGGGTTACATGGACGAATCATTAATAATCTATCCAGGATGGCAAAATTAAGATGATGAACGCCCCACGATCCTATAGCGTTAATAGGTGATATTAATTGAAGTAAAAGCATTTTAAGTTATAGATGATTGAGTAAAGTTTTTGTGAAAACGTAATAGTTTTTTCAGAAGATATTATTCTTTGGAAAATAAGCTTTCTGGCTTTCTATATCTTCATCTTGTATATCATCTCTCTTTTTATTTTGATTTTTTTATATTTTGGTTTCTTATATTATTGTCCTCTATACACGAAGTAATTGTTTTCCCTAACAGCTTGCACCTGTTAAACTATTTGGGAGGAACATATAAAATAAACAACTCCTCAGCTTATATGTTTTGACCATATAAATTCTGTAGGGACATAGCCAATATCTCCATGTTATACACTTGCACAACAATACTCTGGTGTTCACATTTTCTAATTCTGGAAGGTTTCTGAAAAATTCATATTATATTTTTGTTTTTCGTCATAAAAGTACAACTGCCAGTTGTATGAATCCCCATCAAATTTTTTTTCAAGCACAGAAATATTTTTCAACAATACCAGTAACTTGTCGTTGAAATTTTATTCATTTTAAAAAGTTTATTGCTTTCAGGGGTACCAAAACCCATGAATACTAGACATGACTTGTTTACTTCCCTATATTACATTCATAAAATATTGAGGTTGGTTGGTCTCTTTCAGCCACCGGCAGGAGACAACCCAACCGCCCTCAATGGTAGAATTGTGAACAGCCCGTCCTGTTACAGCGAGAAGAATTTGGACATGGCGCTGCCTCCAGGCCCACAGCGGCTGCCCACTAGCCTCGGAGAGGCCCACTTCCCTCCCAGCCACCGAGGAGAGGCTAATCTCACCCCCAATCACCGGGGAGACGACGGATCCAGCGGTTACGGCAGTCCCGATTCCGAAACGTTCGAGCCCCTTCTTCAGCATCAGTGACGGATGCTGTCCACCGCTGCCCACGCTAGAGGAAGGCCACCCCTCCACAAGCGCATGCCTAAAGGGAGGACGAACAATACCTAACCCAGGTTTATGATTTATGTGAGGTCATCTTCGGGTTTAATTGTTTGTTGGAAGTGTAGGCGTTGAAGTATCGGAGAAAATGTTTTTTCATTCCATAGATCGTAAACGTAATACGTTAATATTGTATTCAATAATATGGTGATATGGATATATTTGGTTATGAGATATTTACCAACATTTCACGAACAAAGTCAATACTATATTCAACTGTGTCGATAAATATTGCAAAAAATATAAAGTAAGGCAATTGCCAAGCAAATCATAGGAAATTTCTCTAGTCTAAGCTTAAAACAACATTTATATTCTATCTAAAACTCGTCTCGCAACAATGACTGCATTCTCAAAAATAAACACTTTTTTTAAATCATACAATCGTCATATACGCCTACTCGGGCAGGGGCTGCATATTTTTCTGTCCAAAATAAGGAGGACCTGCAGTGGAAAATCGGAAACCTTGAGAGACACAAAGTCGGACTTTTTAAAATTCATAAAATTCCGATTGATTCTTGAGATATTCGAAAATAACGAAAATTCGCTGATTTAGTTTTTTTCTGATGTCATTGAAGAAGATAGACAAAAACACTTTCTCTTTGCCACTGCTGTTCAAGATGGCTTCCACAATCCAACGTTTCGTCTTCGATAAACCATCACAAATTCTGTATTATTACATGGACCAGAGACAAGAATAACAGTAATTCAATTAATGTAACACACAATCAAAATTGTCTAAATTTCAAAACGTTACTTAAAAAAACTACAAATTTGGCCAATTTTCAATTTAGCTGATTTCAAATCTGTTACGTTTGTCGATTTTCCCATGCTGGCTCTTTTTATCTTGGACACACTGTATATTCTCTGGATGCCAGGGCGGTCATCGTGGCGGACGTGCTTCCTGTTGATTTTCAAGTCTCAACATGTCGGAAAGGCAAGTAGTGGGGTGTGTGCAAGCTGAAAAAATAAGAACTTGTTCAAAATATGAACTTGTTCTCAAAGTGTTCAAGTAGCTTTGAAAAATACGAAATTGGCACTTGAGAATGATTACAAGAAATAAAAAAGTTTTGGCAAATAACATATAATCCAAATCAGATTCATTATTTCCAGATGATAATGATGATAACTATTTTAATAACTACTCGGATTCTTCCTTTGATCCAATTTTTTACCATCTGGAGAAGAAGATTTAACAAGCAGTGGTGACCCGGATTTTGAATCACTAGAAAGAGGCGAAAAAAATTATTTTGGAAGAAGTTTATGATAAAAGTCCTGTTGCAGAACAGACGCAACAGCAAAAATGTGGATATTTTTGAAGAAGGAATGATTGAGATTTTGGGAGTTGAACCAGATGGTAGCGCAAACAGAACTCAAGTTATAGAACATACGTGAAAAGAACCTGTTATAAATCATCAAGTATTTGAGTATTCTGCGGAAACTAGCCCACTCATCAATTATTTATCTCCATAGAACTGTTTTTGTATTTTTATTGATGATGAAATCATCGATGAAACAAAACTGTATGCCGCACAAACTACCTGTGATCTATATTATATTAGCAAATAATTAAGACTTCACAATTGGGTTGCAAAAGAAAATGATGAAATTTATGGGAATTGTGTGGCATATATGGGTTCAAGTGAAATGTCAACGTATGAAAAATATTGTAGCAACGACAATTTTCACAAGAATTATATTATTTCCAAGATTTCTCTGACAATCAAAAGTATCCCGCTTGCGATTGGTTACATAAAGTAAATCCTTATTGATGAACAAGTTTCAAGCCGTTTACACCCCTTTTATTAATGAATATATTGTGTCTCTCTGAGGGTGATTGGTGATAAAACAGTACACTCCTAAGAAAACCCACGAATATGGCGAAAACTATTCAGTCACGGATGTTCCTGAAATTTATGTTATGACGGGCAGAGTGATAATTGACCATAATTCATCACTAGATCAAAAAACACATTACATTGGAGGAATTCCAAAAAAGTAATACAAAAATAATTGAAAAATAGGAGAAGTACTTGGATTGGAAAATAACAATGTATTTTGAAATGGGGGTACAAAAAGCATGTGGTTGCCTTATCAACATAGAATCTGTTCTGCGAATCGCACGTGAAAAGGTAAAATATCGTTAATCCTTACCTCGCACAAGTTTTGATTTTTGAGGGTTGTCAGGGCGACAGCTGTTTAATGGAAAAACCGATTTCAAACAGATTACAAAACAAATGAAGACATGCGGTAAGCAAATCAAAAGCAATAATTAAATATAATAATAATATAATGGTAGGTATAGAAAATTTGTTATTCAAAGCACATTAGCCACTGTTCTAGTAAAAGCACGCCTCATTTACAATCAACTTGCTAACGAAAATTCGAAAATTACAGGTTTTATAAAAAAAAAACATCATCATGACAAAAATCACTTCATTCATTTTTTTTTAAATTAGAAAATATCGTAAGGACTGCTATGCCAAAAGGGTGAGGTGTGAAATAGAAAAGAATTATCATCATGAAAGAAGTGTGTTGATTTCATTTAAATGTTTTGTCATTTTTCAATTTTCAATAAAAAATGTCTCGCTAATATATACAGCAATATTTGCAGAATACCCAAAATATTTGAAAGTATTTACTCAATATCACAATATCTTTCGAGCCAATTTCCAGAGAGTCACCATTCTTGAAGGTTTTTTTGCTCACAAGTTTCTTGTATTTCCAAATAGAGAAATAAGAATCACAAAGAGCATTTTGAAGTTATATACTTTCTTATTTGGAAAGTGAAGAAAAATATCAAGAAATTTTTAAACTATTTTCGAAACTAGATTAGAAAAAAGTGGTACCTATATGATCAACCATTACTTTGAAACATTATACATTATACATTATTGGTGCGGCTCTCATATTCAAATTTTCTCAAATTCTAAAAAATACTCAAAACTGCAATGCAAAAATCAAAAAAATGAAAAGTTTTCACTCATTTGTATAGGAACAAAAAACAAATTGCATCAACAGCTTCGTGTATATATATATATATATATATATATATAATGGCACATTCCTCAAAATTATTATGCATTGTCCCTAATATACCTTTGAACTTTTGATTCTGAAGACCTAAAGTAGTAAAGAGCATAGAAATTTTCATTTTTCTTTTCAACCTGAAACGGACTTGTT
>WOGN01006195.1:0-12610 GCA_015342105.1 Leptinotarsa texana
ATTCCAACAAGATGGAGCACCACCACATTACTTCAGACAAGTAAGAAACTATTTGGATACTACTTTTCCCGGTCGTTGGGTTGGCTGTCGAGGTCCTAGAGAATGGCCAGCCCGCTTGCCAGATTTGACACCCTCGGACTTTTTTTCATTTATTTCATTTATCCCAAATTTAAAATTTTTTTGAGTTGACCCGTTCAAAAAATGAAAGGGGGATGACATTAAAGAAATGCACTGTATATGAACAACACAAATTCTCAGATGAGTAGTTGGAAGCTATCAGCCTGAGGAATATTAGGAGTAATATAAGTTTTTCCCTTGGCAAATCTAAGCCATTTCAGTGAACAGTTGTCGTTCTTGGAATAGTCAGTTCCAAGTGCTACAGCATGAATATTTTTGGGAATAGTAATAAAAAAAATTGAGAACAGTGTTAAATTCAGATCATAGCACTCGAAACATAATAGTGACAACCAACAATCTACCGTTTAAATATACAATACAAAGGTAAATATACAATCAATAGTAACAACATTACTTCTTATATTTCACAAGAAACGGTTCTAAGTGAAGCAGAACAAGATGTAACAAACATAGCACCCTAATCTTTTATAGTTTCGATAACGAGTAAGTCATTTTCAAGGAGTTGCATATTTGATTTATAAAAAAACTAAAATAACCAAATGCTATCCAACACCAACAGAACAAAAATTGTGAGCGATTTCTAAAACTACTCTACAAATTGGAGTGATTTTATTGATAACTTATTGATTCACTTCAATACAAGAAATAATATTTGAATCAATTATGCAACTGCATATACTTTATTCCCTATACAACTGTGTGGTGATTTTTATGTATTCAATGAAGATATAAACGTTCTTAACGCCTCCTGAAAAGAAAACCACAAGCTCAAACAGAGGAAACCTGTGGCTGCAAATTTAAATTGTGCAAATGTTATTGTCAAGCATAAACATGTCAAATAATAAAAACATATGAATATATTGTTTATTGAAACCAGTTGAAACTAGTTGAAAAAATCAGTGTTTGTTTCAATTAGATAAAAATAAATCCACGCTAATTTTATATTAAATGAAAATTAGCTGCCACATTCCACAACGAACAACATGACCACTTGACAATTATCGAATGTATAAGAATAAATGATCAAATTAATAAAATTTGGACATTAAAAAGTCAAGTAGAGAAGAAACATTTTTCAGGTAGTGAGTTATAATTTTTCGAATCCTCTTTCTGAACTAAACTGCATATATCAAGTAAAACTAAGGTATGTTTGTTTTTTGAAAGAATTTACTCCTGTAAAGCCTCGCAAGAAACAGTCGAAAGCACTACTAACGACGCAAAGGAACCCTAAAGGTGTTTAGCCTATTATCAATTCCATTGAGAATTTTATTATGGAAATCAACGAATATGTTTAATGATTATCATTCCAAAAATAGTAAGCATGGTAACAGCATTCAGCTATCTAGAACAGTTTCAAGTTGAGTGGTGTTGAGTGTGAACATATGTAACAATTCATGTAATGTAGTCTTTCTCAAAGTGGGCGACAACACCCCCTTGTGGGCGTTGGAGGCCTATAGGGGGGCATTAAAGGGCACAAATAAAATTGGGGGCGTTGAAGCGGTTTAGGGGGGTGATGGCTAATTTAAAAATGTTTTTTGCTTTTACCGCTCCTTTATGCTTAACGCGGGTTTCCTCATGTAACGCCATCTAGGGGACTAGACAGTAATTATTTCCTGTCCGATAGTTGTCAAACTATGCGAAGCGAAAAGTTCCTAGTCTTCATTCTCGAAAGTACTAGGCCCGCCCGCTGCCTCACATAAAAGCGCGCGCGCCATCCAGCCACTAATGTCATTAGACGATATTATGAAAACAAGTGAATTTAGTTAGCGACTAGCTAGGTAAGTGCTATACGTGCGGTGGGGAATACTGTGAGTGGTGTCATTAGCAAGTTTTTAAGCTGAAAGAAGAATTTTGGCTACAAAAGCCAATCCCGCAATAATTGTACCTTGGATTGTAGTCCATCGTTCAATAATTTTTGATAGCATTCCTATCATCATATTTGTGTGAACGTGGATTTAGTGCTGTGGCAACTTTGCTAACTAAAAAGAGAAATTGGTTGCAGATTACCGAACACGGTGACTTACGGCTGTTTTTTAGTAAATTCGACCCTAGTATTAACAAACTTGTTAAAAATCATCAAATTCATCCTTCACATTAGATTAGTTTTAAAATTCAAATTGAAATGTTTGTTTTAATAACATGAATAAAACAAAATGGTGTTGTACATTACCCTCATCAGAAAATCTTATTTTCATATGACACACATAATTTAATTATTAAAATAATGACTGCAAATGTGATTCTTAAGATGTAGTGAAGTAAAAAATTGGGGGGCGCTAGAAAATAGTAATTTCTCCAATTAGGCATACGAAAATATAAGTTTGAGAAACTCTGAATGTAATTTGCATGCCCTCTATGACATGAATATAAAGTTGAAAAACATTTGAAACAAATAAATTATTGACTACGATGTTGGGTGAAGATTTCATGAACCAGATAACCTAACATTTTAAGAATTATAATTTATGAATCCAAGAATTTTTTACATCAATATGGTTTCAGCGATCAGATTGTTACACTAGATCATTACAAATCAGGTTTGTAATATAAGAGAGATATACATCCATCTCAGTGGAATCAGGTTCCTAGTTTGTATTTGATTAATAAGATTTATATGAAGGACAAATAAATAGCCAAATATGCTTCCCCACTTAAAGATCTAGACGTTCAGAAGGTTTAGTAGTTCGAGCACTACGTCTAAGTTCAGGTTTAGATACAAGAGATGAAACAGGAGACCTATGTACAGATTCTGTTTGAACAGTGATAGGGTTAGGTTCGGAAAACTTTTCGAGAACATCATTATTTCCCAAGTTAAGATCAGGTGGCTCTGGGACAAGTGAAGGAGTCATAGTAGGAGTTCACAAATTAAACTGTGGCTGTGAAATACCTTTTCGCATGTGATCCACATGTACAAATTTGATATTGTCATTAACTTTGACCAAATAAGTATTTACATTTAAAACCTTAACAACTACACCTATTACCCATTTAATAACATTATCTCTATTTTTGATGAACACTTTCTCATTCACATTAAAAGTTAACATTTTAGGCAATATCAAATTCTTCAGTGGAAATGTCAAGTTTCCACTGATAGTAAGCAAATTCAAGACCAATCGCAACACCACCAAAGCTGTGGAGGAACACAGCAAAGAGCTTGAGAAAGATATACAGTAGTTCGTGACCAGAATAGAGATAAAGGAGTGTTGGAATAAAAGGAGTTAACAGTTGCTTCGTTATTTCTGGGTTCATCAGCCATGGTCGGCATGTTTCAATACCTGACGTTTCATCTGATACGGCGGCAGTCATTATCAAAGGCTATGCGGCAACAGTTGAAGTGATCTATCTTGCTGCAATATGCAGAAGAAATCTTGTAGATTTTGAGCACTCAATAAATATTATTTCTGTAGAATTTTTCGCCATTACTTGGGAATTTGACATCATAAGAAGTTTTACAATCAAAATGTGACATTAATTTTCCGTCTGTACTAATTTAGACCTATTTGTACAATACTAACAGTTTAGATGACTTTTTCTACACTACTCATAACTGATTTTATTGTATAATACCTGACAAGAACATTTTGCACATGTAAAACAAGTGGTGTTCATGAAATGTATTATTTCCACATCTTACTTACGTGGGAATGAGGGGTGCTGGTAGAGCTTGTCCCTGAGGTCTTCCCGGAGGCATAGGAGGCGCACCACCCCCTGGTCTGTTGGGAATAGCAGGAGCTGGCCTACCAGAACTGGGGGGTGGTGGGGGCACCCTAGAGCCCAAGGAACCTGAGAAAAAAAATCATGCCTCAGTCACCGTATTTACCAGATTTGGACCCCTGCAACTTTTTCATGTTGCCAAGATCGAAGAGACCCATGAAAGAACGGCGTTTTGCGACGATTGAGGAGATGAAAACCGAATCTCTGAGAGAGCTCAAACACATACATCAGGATTGGATAAAACACTGACACGACACATATTGAAGGGGACTACTTTGAAGGAAAAATCGTTTAACAAAATTTGAGAAAAATGAAAATTCACTTAATTTTTTTAAGAATTTAACATTTGGAGGTTTGGGTGGTTTACTTGGTCAAGGTCAGTGTACATAAAAATAGAACTTTATCAAAGCGATCAATTTGATAATTTATCCGGCCTTTCTCAGGATACTAAAATGTAAGAAGTGGAAAAAAAATTGCTTAATACGATAAGAAAATACTTCCGATATTGAAAGTTACGGTACAGCATACATGAAAACATTAAAAGCGAGTAATTTTCTAACCTCTATAATATCAAACGAGGTTTTTACAACCCAGATAACAAAAACTTCAAGCATATGTCAACTGAAATATCACTTTAAATCAACTTCCTCTGGGCTGAACCATCTTTCATAAAAACATATTCTTAATTTGGGATAAAAAGTTATAGAAAGTTATATTTACTAGACGTTAACAAAAGGTTTTTCCAATTGGATGTCTCGACAGATTGAACTTTAAATTGAGCACATTTCCCATTTTACTTATATTTCAGTGCCATGAGGATGACTAAAATCATTCGAAACGTCAACATTGGAAAATTTATATTGATCTCTGCCAAATAAACAAAGACTTTGAACCACATCGATATATTTTGATAGGTAAACTGCATTGCAAATTATAAAACAGATTTGTACCCAAAACTGAAAATATAACTAAAATACAAAACTATTTTATGACATTGTAAAGAATAAAAATTCAACATAAAACTTACATTTATATTTACATTATTACAGTAAAGTACAAAAAATGCATTTTTTTATAAACGATCTGTCACAATTTCTGCATTAATTGAAGGAACTTAGTACCAGGTTCAGTATTTTTTTAGAAACAATCCTCTTGCGCCATCTCAAAATAGGTTAGAAAAAAGCCATGCATTTAGAAAAGGGTGCATTTAAAACCAGGAGATCTCTTGTCAAGTGCAACTAAGGAAAAACCAAAAATATTATTAGACATTATCGTCGAATGAAAATAATTGGGCTAAACGGAAACTAAACGAAAAACTTGAATAAAAAAAATATAATTTACATATTTTCAAACCTCTCAACAAATGCCCGAAATAATCCAATGGCTAGAAAGGTAAAATATTGTCTTACCCTACTTTAAATTGGAGAGTTACAAACTTTTTATGTTATTTGGGATGATTAGAGAATGAAAAAATAAGGTGATATCATTTCCGCCCCTCTGCTTTTGTGTCATTTTGAAAAAATCGACACTTATAACTTCTTTTTCAATGGTACATTGTGGTAAAATGTGCTTCGATCTTGCAAAGGACAAAGTTTTCGGAAAAAATAATTCCATGACCAATAGCAAAGGAGGTATAGAACAGAAAATAAGATGCGACTAAAATAGTCGCTTTGGATTACTTGAATTCTATGAGAAACCATTGTACTAGATTTGTTCTAGATTAAAATGTGAAAGTGTGAGTTATCTTTACATTCCACTTTTCAAAAAGTTGGGAAGAGTGAAGATGAACGGAGAAAAGAAGTTAATTTTTTTAGTGGAGTTCAAAATTGTTGTTTGGTTCTTTCATTCATTCCACTTTCCAACTATTTCCTCACTCATATTCTTGTTGTATAAATGATAAAATTGAACATAATACAAGTACAAGTAATTTAAACTATGCAATATGAATAAGTTTTGCGGTGTTGCCAAATTAATTTCAAATGTTGTTGACGTCACGACCATCGTTTTAATCTATTTTGAAAGAATCACTAACAAAAAAGTTGTAAAGAATTTAAAACACAGCTATCCTGATATCATTGTGAAGGTTCGTCACAACAATCAGTTTGTAGTAGAATTAAAGCAAAGTGAGGGCAGAGGACTATTTTGCACAATTATTCGCTACTCTATACCAATTTTTTCAGTAGTTGTGGAAAGTGGAAAAAATGTCGAACCATTTGGAAGACATAGAGGGGTAAGGATGTCGAAAAATGAAGTTTCACACCCTCCGACCATCACAAATGACAAAAAAAATCATTACTACCTAACCGGGGACCCCTCTAGCGACTAAATTAAAAAGAATTCGATGAAGAAAGCACTCATAAACTTCTTACCACTAGATCCGACAGTCCCCATCTGCGGGGTAGTCTTCCTGGGGCCTCCCGGGCTCGGAGGCGATAACCTCGGGTTTTCCAAGCCACTGGCCAGCCAATCGTTCTTAACCGGCGGCGGTACTGGCGTAGAAACGGTGGCCATCGAAACATCTCCGATGATGTGAAGAGCTTCTTTGCACGCGTGGTACATCCTGAGCATCTCCTCTCTTTTCTGAGCCTCTTCGGGTGCCTCCTCCATCATCTGAGACTGGTCGCCGCTAGCGTAGATGTGTGCCAATAATTCCCCGTTGATGAAATCTTTGGTATGGTTGATAATCATGTACATAATTGTTTTCGGGACCAAGTCTCGAGTGGTCTTTGTTACGATTCTCATGTAGCTGTCGACTAGGTTTCGGATGGTTTCTACTTGTCTTTCGAGCTGAGGGTCCATAGAGCTTGTTACGCTCTCAGCAGATGACTGAAGCAAACGAGATATTGAACTGTATATCAGTATTTATGAATTAGTTATAGGTGAAGAGGAATTTTGATAAGACACTGCGATGGAGGATATTTTCAACAATATACGGGTTCATATTCATTTATCCAAAAATGGCAACACTAATTACTGTTGACGAGTTCATTGTAAAATTTGTCATTTTTGACAATGTTAGATCAAGAATTGAACCTTAATGCGCACTGTAGTTATATTCAGAATAAAATAGCCACTAAAATTCATCTTTTACATAGATTGAAAAATAATATAAGTGAATATGCAAAATTAACAATTTATAAATCAATATTTTATGAACAATGAAAATCTAAACAGACTATAAAAGCTTCAAAACAGATCCATGAGGGCAATATTGAGTTGTAACAAACGCACATCTGTGGAATACATGTTGGAAACACAGTCTCTTATGTCTGCTAAACAAAAGATAACAGTGAATATGCTAATATTTATATTTAAAATTAAACACAATATGTTGCCAAATTATCAGAGTGATCAGTTAACCTACACAAGTAGTATTCATACACACTCCACTAGAAATAGAATAGGAAATTTTCATATCAACAGAGAACATATAGATTGTGACTCGTTGTATAGTTCTAGTCTAATTGTATTTAATAATTTTCCAAATCACATAAAAAGCTGTGATTCATTAAATTCATTCAAAAGAAAATGTTGTGAATATATTTCAGGTAATAGTAATCAATAATTCGTTTTGTTTTCCAGTTTCTTGTTTTTAAAATGTGACTTGTCTCTATTTTTATATATTTTTTTGTTTTGTATTTTATAAGTGACTGTACTATGAAGAGCATTATTTACTAATAAAGAGTAATAATATAATATACTCATTGCGCTGTGATATACCCAAAATAAAGAATTCCTCCTGAAGCAGAAAAAAAAAGGATATTTTTATTAGGAATTAGCTTTTGGGAAATAACTTCTTGGGTTTTCTACTTCCCCATCATTATAAAAAAATGTGGAAAGAAAGGATATAATCAATTTCAATTGAATTCCACTTTATTATTCGCAAAAAACCACAAAGTTCATAATAGGGCAAAAAATAACAATATACTATTGAAAAATATATCAATCAAAAAACAATAATAAAAATGGATTTTTTATAGAACCTTTGAAAAGCCAAAGTTATCCATTCATTTTTGAATTAGTTTCAATCTCGTTTTAATTTTGCGTTGAATCATTTCTCTATTACTCTGCGTGGAATACCCAAAGGATCAATTTTGGGTCCCATCATTTTTCTCCTTTACATAAATAAAGGGAAATGTTCGCCAATGACACCACAAGTTGTGGCATGAAATGCATATAATACAACACCTTTCACCTTTTAACCTTTACCTAACAATGATATACATATTTTATAACTTCTTTTAAGGCACAAATTCAGTTTTGACTGCGACTATTAGAAGCTGTAAAATGTATATCACATATAAAAATCATATACCTATTGAAATGAAAAAAACGAAACATTGCAAAACCAAAATCAATAGCTTTAGTTTTTGACAGATGGCAGAAAATATTAGAAGCTGTGCATATATGTTAGACATAATTACTGGGGTGAGATAATGTTAAACAAGTTATGGGTTTAAACTATCAGAGTATTTCATCAGTTCGAACTTCCATTGTCTTATCTAATATAAATTGATTTAAAAACCCTGAAATAAGACAATACAAGTCCGAACTGATGAAATACACCACAAAACATTGTCAACCACCTTCAAACAAACGTTAAACTATCAGAGTTGTGTATACAGAATGAATTATATGTTATAAAATAACATAAATTACGGGTCATGTGTTACTGGTACAAAATAATTTGTATACATGCGACAAAGTTGTGATGAAAGTACCAAACCCTTATTAATTCCAACTAGTCATAAATTCTGCCTGCATTTGATTCAGTAGGATGTACCACTGCGTCACCTGCAGGCAAAGTCCTAAAGCAACTCCACAATCACATACAATGGGGCAGGAGTAAGTATAATGAAAATATTCCGTTGAGGTGCATATGAAATGCCCAAGTTCATGTGAAAGTACCAAAACCTTGCCTCTCAAGTGATACCCACGGAGAAACAACACCTAAGCCAGCTAATGCCGAGTAGAAAGCTGAAGTAAAACCATCCATTTGGATGATTTGTGGCAATTAGCTTTCTACACATGAAAAGTTGAAATTAATTTCGTTTGATCGAGATAACCACCAGTTTTGGAATACTAGCTCCTATTTTGTTTGTTCGGTTTTACTTCGGCTTTCTGTGTGACATTAGCTCGATTAGCTGTTGTTTTTCCGTCGAGTATCTGCCACACGTACCTACAAAATCGTAGGTCTCATATGATATAAAATAATTGTGGGGGTTGTGAATAGTGTCAATAAACTAACCAGGTGCAATTTTTTCTAATTTCCATATTTTTACAAACCTGGAAATCACCTCCCTGCAGGAACCAGAAGCCAAAACACACAAACACACACATATTAGAAGCAAAGAATCATACTGCATGTCCCAATGAAAATTATAACATAAATAATCATTCAACATGTTCAATTATTTTGAAACTGTTTCAAAGACAAAATTATCTTGGAGTAAACGTAAATATCTGTCAAACTGAGATAACATAATCTGAAAAATTTTGATAAACTTCAAAAATTGTGTCTTGTTACAGATTTTGCTTTGCTCGATTTTGACAGATCTGTATTTTGAAAGAAACATCTTAGAGTTTTCTTCAATACAAATAGCAATATCTTGAAAAAAAATCTGATTGAAAAATTTTGGGATCTAGTCATGCTTAGAGGGCAAAAATAAATGAGAATGCTAAAGTTATAACCTCAATTTCAAATAGAGTTTTCCTCTTTCCTTACCAATTAATATCATAAGATTAACACAACAATATGTTTTATATTTTATTCAGAAGGCTCATATGATATTGAAAATGTTTCATTTTTCAAGTCCTGGAATTGAAATTTTCAATGGGACACACTGTATATACAGTCAAAAGGTATAGAACAATAGACCATAGATATGTTAATTTTGTTTAAAAATCAATATATTAGGTTTGGGAATACGTTAGTATCAATGTTTTTGTAGCTCCATATCTCAGTAAATATTTATTCTACTGTGTCTGATCAATAAAGAATTTTCTACTCTATACATTGATGATGAATCCCGAAGTGATCGGTATTGGAAAAATCATAAACTGGGTGCCCCAAGATTTGAACGATCAACAGAATTTTTTCCACTTCGAGTTCTGTTCTTTGAACTAACGACAAAAAGTGTCACGTTACAAGATCTATTATTTGCTTATGCACAACCAAAATGATCCTTTTTTGGATCAGATCGTCACATGTGATGAAAAGTAGATCCTTTACGACAACAGGAGACGTTCAGTACAATGGTTGGACACCGATGAACCACCCAGGCACTTTCAAAAGGCAAAAGCCACCAAAAAAGACCACAATTACTGTATGGTCTTCAGCGGCTGGTGAATTTCATTATCACTCTCTGCAACAGGGCCAAACCATCACAGCAGAGTCCTACTGTGAGGAAGTCAACAAAATGTACCGAAAATTGCATCAGCCGGCACTAGTCAACATAACAGGTCCGATCCTGCTCCACCACAACACACGTCCGCACGTTTCGCAAATCACAGTCCTAAAATTAAAAGTATTGAGAGTCGAAGTTCAGCCTCACCCATCATATTCCCCAGACCTCTCACCCACGGACTACATCTTTTCAAGCACTTCGATAACTTTCTCATCAGTAGAACCTTCGCCAATCAAGACAAGGCAAAACTTCATCGAATCACGAGTACACAATTTTTATGATGTGAATAATTATTCACTGAGATATTAAAGTTTAGACAAAATTGACATATAATAATAAATTAATATAATAATAAATTAAAATAATTTGTTATATATGGAGCAAAAAATGGTAAATGGTGGTTTGGGAGGACAGCAGAAGTGTTACTGTTTGAATAGTGGAAAGGTTAGTAATAGAAAATATTAGTAAAAAGATGAGATCGCATCTCTTAATTGATCTCTTCTATGAAACCACATGTTTCAGAAAATTCGAACACAATACAATTGCCCCAAGTGTCTATACCCTTGTTACACGAAGCAGTCAAGTAAAGCTACCAAAAAGAAACCAATTACCATATCACAAAATTGAACTCGAAAATAACTTACATCAGAATGATTACTCTAAAACAAAAGAAATAAAAATAATTAATATTTAAAAAAGCTGTGTTTGTGTGTATTGTATTCAGTGGATAATTAAAATCATGCATAATGCAAAAAACAAACAAGCGATAAACACTTACATCTTCCCCATTCAAAGTTTCGGTTTGTTTTTCTGGATACACACCAGCTCGTAAGAAAGAAGCTTTCCATGAGTCAACCTCGTCCAAAGTTTCACAGCTCAATTCAAGTTGCTTGTAATCCTGAAAATAGAATGATCCTCAACGTATGGTTACGAAGCCATTCAAATACAAATCCTCCACTCCAACAAAAGACAACCCTCACCTTATACACATTTCTGCCATCCGGAAAGAAAATAGAAAACATATGCCTTCTCGACATGAAGCCCTGTTCGATGTCTCTCAATTTGAGTCCATCCAAAGGCAACATGTATTTCTTCTCCCGTTCCTCTTCGTCCTTGTACCACGAAATGTTCTCAGAAGTGAGAACGAACCAGTAATCCCTCGAACCCTTCAACATACTCAAGTTATGAATGCACATGTAACCCTTACGAATGACTTGGTTACCGAGCGTACCACGAGTACCTTTGGCAGCGGCACTTTCCGACTGGTTTTGAGCACTAAAAAATTCATCTGTGTGATGAACTGTTTCAAATATGCCAGCAGTTCCTTCACCGATGTGTACTTACTTTGCAAATCCTATAAAGTCTTCATGATTGGTGTTCATATATGCTAATTCACAGTCGATGAGTAAGCAAAGCTGCTCTTTACAATACTGTTCTCTTTGTCTGATGTGAGTAGTTATGATTCTTTCTGCTTCTTCTCTCAAACGAGGGTACCTTGACATCTGAAACATATTTAAACGTTATTTTCAAAAACTAAAAAACAAAATTATATATATATATATATATATATATATTCATCTCTCCCCGCTATCTTAAAGTGAACCATTTGAAAAATGTCTACAAAAAGGTTACATTTGTTGAAGATTACTTTGACATTGACAGCAAGCGCCAAACGCGATGGCGAGCGATCGCACAGATATAGACCCTCCCAACTAAATTACTATTGGATTATGATAAGCTCCTTGCCGGCCTCTGTCATACCTATAATTATTTTTAATTAGGGTAGCAAATGGAACATAACTTCTTTTCAATTCCTTTTCAAATTAACACTTTGAAAATAATTAAACACTTTCAAAATTATTTCACATGCCTTAATCTTGATGATTGGTTTTTTGATAGATAACATTTTTTCAGAAACATCACAAATTATTCAGACAGTGCCAAACGTCAACAGCATTAGAGGACAAGTAATGATACTTGTTATGTTCTGTAATAGTTGAAGACTTTATGTCAATGTCAAATTCTCAGTTCCTTGTTCTCCTCGTACTCTGCACATTGGAGATGGTTTTCTTCAAAAATATTTTTTTTAATATTCAAACAAAAATATTCACATTTTGTGCAAATGTTTGCTTATTGTGATGTTCATGTTCATGTCCAATGAGTGGTTTTTACTAAAGTTGTTGTACCTTAAGACAGCAGGATCTTCTTGTATATACTTGACAAGTAAGTAATTCTACAATATTAAAAGAATTTAAAGTTCAATCTAAAATTAAAACAAATATCATTGAATATTACTTACTTGCAGGTATCGCACTGATGATGGCGTAACAGCCGAAAGCGCTTTGCAA
>WOGN01006197.1:0-12609 GCA_015342105.1 Leptinotarsa texana
AATGTTCGCGTCTGATCTGACCGCTTTCTTTGCCGTTGCCACGAGCCCGGCACGTGCAGCACTGTCAGGGCCGGCTTCTGATTTATTACAATATCAAATAAGGAAAAAACACACTCATAATGAGAAAAGTCCCTTTTACATGAAATGTGTATATATCCTCAAAAAACACAATACTTTACTCAAATCATAATCTCAAAAGAAATACTCAGGTTATCCCTTTCTACAATCACCAATTCATTTGCTTTATTAAATGCAGTTAATAACAGACTCGAATAAAGAATAGTAAAGATATTTTTATCGTCAGGCCATGAAAATCTTCAATGTGGTGTTAGAGACCCTTTGTAATTTTCTTCTGACGGTTCATTAGAACTCAAAAGTAACTCTTGAAAAGGAACTCCTAATTTCAATATTCAGTTTGAATATTATAAGAACAATTATTTGAAATATGTATGGCACAATATATGAAAATAATTTAGCAAATGACTTATCGATGAAGCAACTGACACACTCGACCTGTTTCATAAATAACCGACAATAATATATTTTTCAGGTAACCGCGGTCAAAAATTCTGGTTACTAGTGGTTAGTCATCTTGATGGGATGATTGCCATAATTCAGAACTCCTAAGTGTAATATATGTATGATATTTTTTAGTGGTTTGAGGTTAACGTTTGAGGATCTTTCAAATGAGTTGTCACTAGGTAACTCTTTCGATTTGACATTTTCAAGGAAGTAGGTCTTGGGTACAGAGTGTAAAAATAAGCGACACATTTTTTGCTTTAATTATTTCATATAAATCAATGATTTTTTCTCAAGTCTTCAGATTTTGAAATATTCGAAGTTTTTGAATGGACAACAAGCTAAAACCATATAATATATTGTTTGTTATTTTTATTTGATTTATATCGCACGTATCTTTATCAGTTAATACCTACCAAAGCGATGTATCTTACTGTTATCTGGAGGATACATTTTTTAAATATTTTTGCTATGATAATTTACAAATGAGTGTGACATACTTTTTATATTTTTAAATTTGACACGTGTGATTTATTTAGTTATTTTATGTTATCTGTTATTCGATGAAATATGAAATATACATTGAACATTCATTATCTTCTAAGATTACTGGATCAGAGTAAACTGTAAAGATTTTGTGAGAATTTTCATTATTAATTTGCGAGTAAAATACAAGTATTTTGTCCCAAATTTTAGGGTATTTTATCCGATTTCCATTGGCACGGCAACATTGTAAATTAACAGCCTAGTGAGCAGTGAGCCGAGGGCTCTCTCACCGGTATAAAAATAAAAGGTTATGTCGATGGGCCCTCTTCGCAATTTGTGACTATTTGTAACCTAGTCATAAAAGTCTTCTTTTTTGTAAAATGCCATATTTACAAGAGACACAATGTTTAGCCCCGGGCGGGGCTATTTTTCCTCCAAATAAACCTATGGAACCAAGAACACACTTTTCGGAGTCACCAATTGTATATGACAATTTCTTATTTTTGGATTTCAATGATGATGGTAGGTTAGAAAAGAGTTTGAATGTTTATTTTAATCCTTAATATCTTATTTAGGAAATTGTATTTTGGGAACATCGGAAATTTCGGGGACCTTCTGGGAAGGCACTCTGCTCTACTTTCAAGATTACCATCATATGGAAACCTTGGATTATCATGGCCACTTTGTATACTCTACTACTTCTGATGCTAAATTTTTGAGCAAAAATGTTGTGAGTAATTTATCTTCAGATCAAATTGTATTATCAATTGTATTATCAATCATTTATCAGGTACATGGAGTCATGGAATCTTTATTTATTTATTTATTCATTTATTTATTCACTATATACGGGAAACCCCTGTTTTACAATGATGAATACAAAATTATATAATTAGAACCCTACACAGTAAAAACGAACTAAAACTAATATATAATCGCATTAACAACCAACTTATTAAAAACATAATTAAACAGAAAATACATAATCCTTGGCCTCCTGTTTAAATACTTCCAATGAGTTATGGAAAAAATTGAGACCTGACTCGTTAGCCTCTCTCAGAATTCTTGATAGAGGACTATAGTTTCTCACGTGCCTGTTCACCATGAAGACAGATGTATCATCCTTTGTTTCACGTTGCTACATTGCTTCGCTTTAAAATTAATCAAACTGAGTAGTTCAGGACTATAAAAGTGCCCTGACAATATTTTATTAAAAAAAAGTAAATCTATTTGAATACGTCTATTTTCCAAAGTTAAACGAAGAATAGATTGAACGTCACTGTTATGGTAGACACCTACTTGCGTTCCTAATTTAAAAGCAGCAGTTTTTAAAAATTTATTCTGAATTCTTTCTAGTGACAGTTTTTGAATATAATAAGAAGGACTCCATACAATAGAGGCGTATTCCAAATTTGATCTCACTAAGGAACAGAATGGAATTTTCAAAGTATTAGCTGAAAAATCCTTGCTTAACCTGGATACATAACCTAGAAGTTTGTAAGATTTCAGTATGATTTTAGTAATGTGCGAAGAAAATGATTGACTTCATTTACACTTTTGATTGGGAGGGAGTTTATGCAGTATTCGTAGGTAACAGGTGACTGCGTGCCATTGAAACAAATGAATTGACATTTACTGAGACTGAGATCCAAACAACAATTATTCTTACACCATTCATACAAAATATTTAAATCATTTTGAAGTATTAGACAATCTACAGATTGGATTGATCCATATAACTTGAAGTCATCAGCAAACGGTAATTCTTTAGAATCAGTTATTTCATCAATAAGATCATTGACAAAAATATTAAACCACAATGGTCCACAATGACTGCCTTGAGGAACCCCAGACGAAACATTAATTGTATGAGATATATAATTGTTGATTTTTACCCACTGAATTCTCTTTTTCAAAAAGCTTTCAACCCACGATAGTATAGCACCATTTAATCCAAAAGATGATTCAAGTTTATTTAGTAATATATTATGGTTGACCCTATCAAAGGCCTTTGAAAAATATGTATATATTGAATGAACCTGACCCCGCTTCTCAAATGCATCCAATATATCCTTCTGATATAATAAAGCCATGTTGTTGATTAGTTAGACTGCTAGAGCAATGCCAAGAAAGTGTTTTGTTACAAAACAATCAAATATTTTGGAGATAACTGATGGAATACTTATACTTCTATAATTTTTTACATTACATATATCCCCGGATTTGTAGATTTGTGACTGGGTTTGATAAAACTGTTTTTCCAAAACACATGAAACTCACCAGAATCCAAAGATAAGTTAAATAAAAGGTATATGGGAGTACTCAAGGTACAAACAAATTTCTTGAGTAAAAATGATGGAGCACCAGCTGGCCCAGAATTGAAACTATTTTTGAGCTTACTCATTTCATTATAAACTTCAACTAAACTAACATGACATTTGTTGAGATTGAGTGCATTCGAAATTGGCTTAGTTATTTTTTGGTGGTCAACCTCAACATACACAGATGCAAAAAATTTAGCAAAAAGATTCACAATATCGATACCATTATTGCTCACTTCATCATTATAAGATACTGAAGATGGATAAAAGTTGGCATTATTTTTTAAACTGGCTTATTTCCAGAAGGTATGTGAATCAATAATGATATTGTTTTCGATTTTCAAAAAGTATGCTGTATAGCATTGTTTTGTTAAAATTTCACATTTGGATCTCAAATCAGAAAATTGCATGTAATTTCTATCATCATTAGTTATTTTGAACAACCTATGAGCTTTCGTTTTTTCAAATATACAGTGTTTCAGTTCAAAAGTATACCGAGAAGGGTAACTAGAATAAATGATATCGTAAAATTGTTCCAAAGCTAAGTTGGTATCTGTTTTCTTCAAATAGTTATCCCAGTGGACACAAGCAAAGTAGTTATTGGTAGCCCTGATATCTGCTTTTCTAAAGTCGAAAATGAATTCTTAATAGTTCAAAAAAGACATTTTGCTTGAAATAGGCAGTTCAAATGAATATCAATCGCGAATCGATTTCAAGTGTACCAGAAAACTCTATTGTTGCCATGGTTTTATGAACCATTGTGGGCGTGAAAGTTGCAACTCATGTACTTACAGATTATGAGTAAATAAGAATACTTAATATCTACGTTGTTCCTTAACACATTTGCTGCATATAAAAATTAAGGCCTTCACCCCTGTGAGGGACGTGTTTATTTTTCTTTTGAATGAGGGTTTTGGGTCTGTATGTGTTTTTTAGTATGTTTTCTTGTGAAAACCTGGCTCAACACAAAACGGGTTTATCTGGAAAAGTCTTACATTTCCACACAGTGTCTTTCCTGATTTTATTTTGGAAACGAAAACGATATATCTTTTTCTTAGTGTTTTGATTGTTTTTCGACCACCAAGTGATCATCTTCAAAAGGAAGATTGAAAGTTATATCTTCTTCTTGAAGATGATCATTTGGTGATTAAAACAAGTGTCGAGGTGTTAAAATAACTCCAGTAATATTCATTACTACATCAAAGGTTCCAAACAGTGCATGACAAGTACATATATTTATTGTATTATTTTATGTATTATTTTCATTCGGTGGCCTTTCATGAATGAAACAATATGCAAACCCAATACAAGATTGAAAAGGCCAGATGATTTCTGACAAGTCACAGTTTTAGTTAAGTAGTTTTACATTATTGTTAATAACATATTGTTATGGCGTTTGAACAATGTACCGTATAGTTCGCTTTTGTCTAAAACTAACACGTAAATAGAAAGTTTCAGATCATTTGCAATTGCTTCATTGACTGGCCTAAAATTTTTTTAAAAGTTTAATCTGGATTTGAAATGTATTTTGGATTACACATGTGTTGCAGAAGTCCTACCCTCTGTAAAACAGTACGTTAATGCACAACCAGTATTTTTTATTGGCCAAAGCTGGCCAGAATCGCATTAAAAAAATGATATATATAAGACTGTCCATTAAGAGTTTGACACACTGTATAATATCCCAATGATTTGTTTAAAAGTGGTTGACAATGTTTCATGGTGATTTTCATTTGAAAATTTAATATACATAAAAACTAATCTATCTCAATATGAACGTTTTGAAAATGTGCACGACCAGAACACTAGGCATAATAATGATTTGAGTACAAGCTACTGCCACTTAAAAAGATGTCAAAATAGACCAAATTTTTGGGCTGTGAAACTATAGAATAAATTACCACAAAAATAAGATCTCTGCCTAATAACATATTCAAAATAAGGATAAAATATTTTTTAATAAAAACTGCGTTCAGCACTGAAGAATTCCTGCTCTGTGATATAATATCTTTAACCATATAAACATTTGTTATTATTTTATAATACCCAATTTTAAACTTTACTGCTTTGTTTTTAAATATGCTTGTCGACATAACTCAAATGTACTGTATAAGATATAAATATTTTGTTATAAAAAATCCTTGTTCTTTTAATTGTAAGCATCTATTGTTTATATAAATATTAAAGATGCTTGACATATGGTAATTTCATTAATAGGTATGTATTGACTTGTCTAAATACTGATGAATATATAAAACACCAATAAATTATCTATCTATCTATTAGTTTGGACTTCCAATGTCTAATATGATTCTAATGTGATTTGAAATCTCTGCAAGAACAAATGGAATTGGAATGATCAGCTACAAATATCGATTATATTGAGCAATATCAAGCACATCAATAGCGTAAAACCTTCCATCACATTCACAACGGAGAAGTAAGTTCACAATGAATTGCCATTCTCAGAAGTATTGGTGAAGAGGACCGATACTGAGAGGGAAACATCTGTATACCGAAAACACACATGGGACAGTATCAGAATTACGAATCCAACCACCATCAATCTACCAAAAGAAAAATTCTCGACAAGAAACTAGGGTTCATCAAAAAAGATCTTCAACGGAATGGTTACTCCAAAGTGATGGTAGAACAGATATTGGCTAGAAGACAGCAAGAGTCTCACAAGAAAGAGAAGTCGTCACAACCAGGCTCGCTCTTTTCTACGTCAGAGGATTGTCGGAAATATAAGAAGAACTGGATCCATGTACAACCTGCTTCATATCCGAAAACACTATCCATAGCAGCTTCACGGAAACCAAGCCACCAAACTCAGTCTGCGGTTCCCCTATATCGGTGAAACTGAGAGGCCATTGAAAGGCTGCATTGTCAAGTATAAGAGAAATACACAGCTAGGAGTAATCAGCAAATCGAGAATAGCAAAATATGTTTGGACTAATCAACATAACATCAAGTGGTCCTAAGCTGAGATTATCCCCAAGGAGTAACACTGGTTCAGGAGAAAGTTCAAAGAAACTTCATATATGTTGTCCAACGACGCTTTTAGCCAAGCTAGCGTAGAGATACGCAACATTTGGAAACCTATAATCAAGTGAAAAACCGGCAACTCCCACTAAACCGGTGAAGCAGAAAGAGAGAAGAGGTGATAAGTGAAAGTGTTCGAATAACCTATAAATAGTCATCTGTTTGAGGAATAGTCCAGTCATCACCCGAAGACGATTTTGGATACTAACAATCGAAACGTGGCGAAGTAATTTGGTTTGAAATCTAACTTTTTCAATTTCATTTGTTATTTTTCAATTTTTAATTTTTTGCTTATTTTTATTGTAATTTCATTTCACGTTTTTATTGCTCAATATAATTGATATTTGTAGCTGATCATTTTAATTTCATTTGTTCTTTCAGAGATTTCAAATCACATTAGAAACATATTAGCCAATGGAAGTCCGAACTAATGAAATCCCTATGATTTACATACAAAAACTCTTTCAAGCCCACATACATACACAAACCCACTAGACAACGAAACGAAACTTGCATATAAAATCACAATCAACACCATCTCCAACAACAGTCATTTTCTTTTTCTTCCAAGTCATTAAGAAATCGAAGATCTCCATATTGAGATGACTAATTGTTACCTGAAAATAATCAACATAATTAATCAGTTATCTTCAAATTGGTTCATTTATGGGTATTAAATACTGCTACTACCTGTTTTTAGATAGCTTTAAGTGAAGACACAGGACATATAAATGTATTATCTCTTGATGAAGATAATACAATTCGAACTACTAACTACTTCAAATTAATTGAGCGAGTTCCTCGAATCGAGGTGTGGAATAATTCTCATCGAATATTATGCTGTTCTGGAAGGTCAGTTTCAATATGGGATGCTGACAGTGACCATAGAAAACCCTTGCAAACATTTGAGTGAGTTTTAATAATTGCCACAATTTTCACAATTTATTTGTCTGAATATAAATGAATGAAAATATACGTTATGTGGTCTTATGATCTATTCTCTTTTTTGTGTAATAGCTAGTTCTTAATCAGTAAAAGATGCTCGTATTGGAATTTAATATTTGACAAATGGATGTGGTTCAACAAAGTCATAGAAGTACTATATTTATTGGAGTAGGGTGAATAGTTTCTATTCATTAATTAATTGGATTGTTAAGCTAGAATTATTCTGATAGTATTATTATATTTGCTTATTCAATAACTATGTGTACTTCTCACATGAGATAAATTATTATTAAATTTTTGTTGGCCTGTAATAACTTCATATACATATTTACAGATCTTACTTTTCAAAAATTTGTATATGGTAAAATATTTATTTATTTATTAATTATTCCAGTGGTTAATGGAACAGTATTATAACTATCTTCTTTTGAAAAACTTTGATTAAGTCATAAGGTACCTAAGATTCGACAATAAATATGTAAAATATCGAATTTGATTGTTCATAATAATTGCCAGTTTACTTTTTGCCATTCGTCAAGATAAGAATATTTTTCAGGGATCACCATACAGATCATATAACTTGTTTGGATACTATGAAACAAAATCCAAATCTATTCTTAACTGGAGCTAGAGATAGAATGGCCTGTATCTGGGACTTACGTAACTCTATTCCATCATCTGGTAAGATCAAGATATATGACATGACAAAAACAGTATTTTGTTTTTTTCAGTTCTTTATATCAATGAATTCTCAACTGTGACGAGTATATCATGGAATCAGATAGATAACAACTACATCATTGTTGGAACCCAGGCAGGCGATGTGTACTTATTAGACAAACGTGAACCTAAAGACTTTGTTTCTACTCATCATTGTTTCAATGCTCCAATTAACCAAACAGGCTTCAATGGATCGAAGAAATTTGCCGTTTGTGGTGACATATCAGATGTTTTGATAGTGAATTGTGTGGGAGGGAACCTTGAAACAGTTTATCAAAATAACAGTCACAAAGGGCATGTGAAAGGTTTGAAGTGGCATAAAGGGAATTTGTATACCTGCGGTTTTGGAAAATGTATAGTAAAGCATGTTATGAAAGAAAAATGTTTGTAAATCACTGGATGTACAATAATTGAAATTTATCTACATGTAAATGGTACTAAGAGGCTGAAAACCTTTTTCCTGTTTTGTCATCACAATTAAAAAAGGTCATAGACTGGATTTCACTTGAAAAAAAAGGTATTTAATTCCATAATATTGGCTACACTTGATGTCGAATTTATTGCAAACTTTCAAATATATCAATTGTTATAAACACCTATACATAAATGGAAAGAGGTATATTTTTAGGAGATATAATTTTTTGGAAGAAAGGTTTTCGCTTTCTACTTCTCATTTTTATATAAAAAAATTGCTTTCTTCCTTTCGTTGGAAGATTCCCCAATTTTTTTTATAGAAGGGAAAAGTAAAAAGCCAAAATCTTTCTTTCCCAAAAAACCTATACATACTTATTCATTCTAAAAACGTTCAACCAGGTAGTAATATTTACAGTGTACCCAAATTATGAATAAAATATGAATTTTTTAAAATGATTTCTCTTTTGTCGTGAAATATGATATGCTATTATTAACTGTATTTTCAGAACCAATTATCTGTGAAGGGCCTTATTGCATGGATTGCATTCTTGTTATGGGCTTGTTTTTATAGATTCAAATTCTCCTATGTTTAGACGAATTCTAGATATGGAATCTGAGTACTCATTTGCTGATAAAAAAAATGTTACAAAACAATTACTGGTTCAAAAACAAAAACAGTTTTCAGATGGTGCTGTAGAATATTTTTTTGGGAATGTTTTATTTTTGTGAATATGAAATATTTTGTTACAAATACAGTTCTTATGATGTACTGTTTGGAACCTTTGGTGTAGCAATGAATATTACTGGAGTTTTTTCCCCAACACCAAATCGTTATTTTTATACCTCCACACGTGTTTCGATCACCAAGTGATCATCTTCAAGAGGAAGATAAAACTGTCAGTTTTATCTTCCTCTTGAAGATGATTACTTGGGGATCAAAACACGTGTCGAGGTATAAAAATAATGATTTGGTGTTGGGAAAAAAACTCCAGTAATATACAAATACAGTTAAAATGTAGTTTATGTAACTCTGAAATATAATTATTCAGAAGTATTCACAGATTTGAAACAAGTTGAGGTAAATTTTCAGTTTGCCTTTTTCTGCCCTTCAGTAGATTCTGTTTTTTTCCAGATTATGGAAGATTGATCATTGCTCGAAAAGTTGTTAAAAGTCTACATAAATTTTCGTTTTTGTTGTGCAACGTTCGCCTACATTTCTACGTTCAGTGAATCGTAAAATTATCTCATTTTTGTCTGTAAACCTAGGAAAATAGTTATCCATCAATTGGTTCACTGATTACAAAAAAACTTTAAACCTACAAAAAGAGTCATCTGATAAGAACATAACTGATCTTTTAAATGTTCATTAGTCCTGGTGAATTAGTGCTAACATTGCTCACACATTGATACTCCAGTGAAATTGTTAAAATGGTTGTAACTAAGTGCTCAAACTGCGAGGGAAATATCGGCGATAAATTTTTTTTTTAAATCTGTTTTACCGTTAATTAGCTGTCGCCCCCATACGAACGACAACACTAGAAGTTGAGAAACTTGTGTGAGCTAAGGTCTAACGAGGTCTTATCTTTTAACGTATGATTCCTAACACGGTCACTCTGTCACTTGTGATAGCTGTCATATCATCTTTCATCCAATGGAACAATGTACAGGTTTGAGTTCTTCCGAACTTCGAGCTGTTGTAATTCAGAAGAGAACCCTGTTTTACTTTTGCTATGACTGCCGTCAGGCATTCAGAAGTGTGCTCAAAATTTTAAGACAAATTGAAAACCTCAAGTTTGAAGTTCCCACACTAAAAGCTGAAATTCATAAATAAAAGAATGAAGAGAGTTACTTTCCAGCAACTGATGACATCATAAATGAGCTTCATGAACGTCAAAAAAAATTAAACTATTGATCTTCAATCTACCGGAATTATCAACTACATCCGAAGATATTGATCAAGTAAAATCGAATGTCACAGATATTCTACGTTTTGAGAAGAACAAAAATGGTCATCGACCAATTAAAGTTTTTATATCTTTTGCTCGCGCATGAAATCCTAAGAAAAAAATTTAAATTAGGCCATACTAAAAAAATATTTTTCCAACCTCATCAAACTGTCAGAAAAAGCAACTTAACTCGGTGAAAAATGAACTTATAGTGCGTCATCAGGCTGGTGAGCAGAATTTGTCTATAAAATACTTCAACAATACATAAAAAAATCGTTAAAAAAACCTAAAATCAGGCAGCCCTTCGCTTTATTACCAAAATGTTAGAGATCTCTTAGAACTAAACTAACAGACCTCAGTTTAAACATTAGCAATACGATTTCATTATATTCACTGAAACCTGAATTCACCGAAGCCGAACTTGGGCTTTCTAACTACAATGGATATAGAACTGCCTTCAGCAGAGGTGGTGATGTATTAATAGCTATCAAAAAATCATTTCCTCATTATCTAATTCAGTCTGATCCTTCAATCGAACAATTGTTTGGTCTCTTCAATAACAATGGGGAATGTTCCTCCTGACGAAAATCAAGTAGTTTTCATGAAAGAGCTCTAAAATATTTAAATGCTTAAAAAAGAGGAATGAAATAATGCATTCAACATTTAAAGGGATTCGTCTCTATTTCACCATTTGGCAACATCGGTTATAGCTAATAAAGAAAAATGATCTGTTACCTGTATGAGACAAACAAAGATGACATATTTCATAGGCTTGCTGTTCTGTTTACTTATGTTCCGAGACATTCTATGACATGACATTTTGTGCACCTAACCTATCTTCGTCTATATAAATAAATAACAAAACAACTGTTGTTTATGTGGCTTGTGGAGGTGGTATTGAACTATAATTTATATTTTGCCCTAATTGTGGATTTATAAAGATAATTTTCCTTTTTTAACGTAGAATATCTAGGTACGTATAAATTATTTCAACTTGATATAGGCGCTGTTGCCAATATGTGAATTAGACACAAATCCCTTTAAAAATTAAAACCCAACATTTGAAACATCAATTAGAATAATTTTTGAAGTGAATTTGAAAAACTCATAAATTGAACTCAACTTTATTTTGTTCAAACTTGCGTTTGCTGTAATAACCCAAATTGAGGAACTTTCCCCATTATATTATTGGTACGGTATATTTCCCACCTAAATCTTCACCAACTTCACACCAGTTTTACTTTGAGGAGCTAATTACCTTTAACGAGCAATATAGTATTGCAAAAAATTTTTTAATTGGCGATTTTAATCTTCTATCAGCATTAAGGGAGGTAGAGGATTATTGCTCTGATGCTTCTATCTAAATCTGAGATATATTCTATTGAAATGATATCCAACATGTGTGCTTTTTTCTGTGTGCTTCTCGCTGACAATGCATCGTAAACTCGTCCCTTGAAGCAATTAATTGAGATGGTGCATTACATGGAAAGGAGTTTTCTGATATGATATCAATATTTTACGACATTTTTTATTCTATCATTGATCGCTTCGTTCCTCGAAAATAAATCTGTGAAAGATTTCCATGCTGGTACTCCCCTGAGCTGAAGAAACTACTTTATGAGAAGAAATTAGTTCACAAGAGCGCAAGGTGTCCAGAAAGCTAAGCAGCATTTAGTAATTTGAGATCTAGATATAAATCCTTATCCAGACAATGTTATACAGATTACATTCAACGCACTGAACATTCTATTATTACTAATGTTAAATCCTTTTGGAAATTTGTAAGGAGCGAAAGGAAAATCACCATACCTATTAATACAATGATTTTTGGTAATCATACTGATACCAGTGGAATGATATTGCCAACCTTTTTGCTACTCAATTTTTTTCCATCTACACAAGTCAATCTTTACATTTAATAATAATAATAACTTTATTCGTCTTTTCGATCATGTACATGATATAAGACATGTCATAAATAAAAATATGAAAATTATATATAAAAAAATAATTACGGTCCACAGTATAACATAGATTGGACACTTGAAACAGGTACTTAACTATATACATATATAAAAAATAACAGAAACATATATATATATACATACATATATACACACATATATACATACATAAAAGTAAATTTATCTTTAACTAGGATGAAAGAAATGCAGTGAAAGCAATAATCATGATAACAGTGTATCCCGTTCTAA
>WOGN01006198.1:0-12608 GCA_015342105.1 Leptinotarsa texana
CTAGTTTATAAGACTCCAGTAGTGAACGAGGAAGATCTAAGAAACCGAATAGTAGACGCCTGTGAAACAATAAGAAACACACCAATAATTTTTGAGCGGGTACGAGATTCAATGACTAAAGAAAGAAAGAAAGAAAGAAATGCTTTATTGACTACGATATGCACAATATACGTGGGTAGTACGTCAATTTACAAAGAGTGTTGAAACATCCCGTGATTTATATAAACACATACGTATTCGCAGTAGACAAAGACAAAAAATATACAATTATGTAAAGAAATAAAATATGTATATAAAAAAAAATATATGCGATGGGGGCATCAGCATTGATTGGATTGAATTGATATTGCCTCCAGATATTCACTAACGGAATAAAAACAGTTATCAATGAGTGCTTTTTTAATAACTGTCTTGAACGCATGCAAACCAAGACATCTTGCATTCATATCAATTTTATTGTAGAGGCTGAGATTCAATGTATTAGAATGTGATGATTTCAATCTCAACTTTAGTGGTCGCAGCTGGCAGCCACTGCGTGTTGGATAGCTGTGAAAATCAGAGTTCAGCTTGAACATTTCTTTATTTTTATGAATTTCAATGAGAGTTTGATATATGTAAATACAAGGTAGTGCCATTATCTTATGTTTGATGAAAATTTGCTTGCATGATTCATCAAAACGTGCTCCTTCGATGATTCTCAGTGCTCTCTTCTGCAGTCGAAATGCTCGTATAGCCTGAGTGGAGTTACCCCACAGCAGGGTTCCATAGGATATGTGAGAGTGAAAAAGGGAGTGGTAAGAGATAAGCAGTACATCAGTACTGACAATTTTTTTAAGTTTGCGTAACACAAATAGCTGACTGGACAGTTTATTACACAAACTATCAATGTGGCTATTCCACTTAAGACCGTCATCAAGTATTATTCCCAACAGTTTGGCAGTTGACCCATTGGTAAGATTTTTGTTAGAGGAGAATGTGATGGTTTGGGTTTTATCTTTGTTCATTTTCAGTTGATTTGTGTTAAACCAGAGTTCTGCTCTAGATTTCGTGGCTGTCATGTGTGTTTTGAGTGTAGTGAAGCTCTGATGTGAATTGAGCAGAGAAGTGTCGTCCGCAAAAGCAATACACATATCTGGCAAGAGGAAGTTAAATATGTCATTGATATATATGGTGAACAATAGTGGCCCTAATACGGAGCCCTGTGGTACTCCGTATTGGACACTTGCTTGTTCAGAGTTACCCCCATTGACAGAAACACATTGCAGTCTATTGGATAGGTAAGATTTGAAAATGTTAAGTGGGCTTCCTCTCACGCCATAGTGTTCTAGCTTTGTTAACAGTAGCTGATGGGAAACACAGTCAAAGGCCTTGGAGAGGTCGCACAGCGTAACACCTGTTAGTTCACAGGACTCAAAACCCTCAATTATCTTTTCAACCACCCTGCTTACTGCTTGGACTGTGGAACGATTAGTACGGAAGCCAAATTGACAATCATGGATTGTGTTATGTTTGTCAAAAAATGAATTTAAACGAGTTTTTAAAATCATTTCAATAATTTTTCCTAGAATTGGAATGATTGAAATAGGCCTATAATTGTCGGGTAGGTCTTTATCGCCTTTTTTAAATATCGGTATTACCTTAGATATTTTGAAGATATCAGGGAAGACTCCCTCCACGAAGCTCAAATTAATGAGTGCTGTCAATGGATACACAATACTATCCCCCACTTCTTTTATGATTTTGCTATTTAGGCAAAATATATCAAAGCTGGCAGAATTTTTTAATCTTTTAATTGCTGACCACACTTCATGTTTAGTGACAGGTTCTAGAAAAAAAGAATCTTTCGGTTTCGAGGTGCGATCTAAAAAATCGATAACACAATGATTGTTCTGTGGTAACTGTTTAATTATAAAGTCAGCCACTGAAGAGAAAAAATTATTGTACTCATCTGCTGATAGATTACTACTATGTTCAGTGTTGCCTATTTTTGCTTTGTTTCTTTCGAAATTTATTAGCTTCCAACAGTCTCTACTTTTATTTGCTGAATTTGATATGAGGTTGCTGCAAGATTCTTTTTTTGCTAAGGTAATTTCCGATAGATAGTGATTTTTGAGCTTTTTATAAGCAACTTTATCTTCTGTGGTACCTGTGCAATCAGACACAACTTTAACTGCATGCACTTGTCTCCTCAGTTCTCTCAGGTGATCATTATAAAATTTTACAGGAGTTTTATTGTTGTTTTTCACTCTCTTCGTCGGTAGAAACTTGCATACTAGATTATGTAAGCTGTTTGTAAGAAATTCAGCTAAGTCATTTACGGGTGCGTCTGTAGTGTAAAAAAATTGAAAATCTATTTCTGCAAGACTGTTTTTTATTCTATTCAGCCCTTTTTTAGTTACAGGTCTAGAGATTCGAGAACATCCAGCATCGTGCTTGCATTGAATATCAATATATTGTCCTAGATGATCAGAGATACAAATGTCAATGACACCAGAATCCGTGATATTATACACGAGATTTGTGAGTATGTTGTCTATACGGCTTGCCGATTTTGGGGTTGCCCTTCGAGTAACATCTAGTATGTTAATTGAGAGATCATAAGATTTTAATATGTCTTTCCATGATTGAGAAGTTATATTCTCCTTGTTTAGGTCTATATTAAAGTCTCCCGCGACAATAATATTTTTGAATTTATCTGATAAATGTTCCATCATCTCACAAAACAGTTTGATAAAAACTTCATAATTACCTTTACAACTCGATCTATACACAGATATTACAGCTATGTTAGATGAGCTCAAAAGAATTCCACAGAACTCAGCATGCAATTCGCTAGAGAATGAGCTGAGGTCCAGGACTTTGTATTTTAGATTATATTTTAAAAAGATACACACTCCCCCATGCAAAGTGTTTGCCCTACAGTACCAGGATGAAAGGGTATATTTACATAAATTTACAGTTTTTAAGTTTGTCTCAGTAAGCCAATGTTCGCTCAAGCAGATAACACTATATTCATTTTGTTCTAGAAAGAGTTCTAGAGCTCCTATTTTATTTGAGAGGCATTGTATATTCAAATGTAATAATCTGATAGAAGGTTCGATGCCCCCATCACTTAGAGAATTAACATTGTTTGAAATATTTAAGTTAGTGGTCATACTGTCGGGGATTTCGTTCCTCTCCGGTATAAAAAACGTTGGACAACAGCATCCTCCGGCCAAATTGCTGGGTTCATCGCGGTTTTAAAGTGTTTGTCATACATAGTTACCTTAAATGATGAGTATTTCTGTGGTTGCAAGGATTGTAGTTTCTCACAGATTGCCTCTGGAAAATTGGGTGTTAAATATTCTTTGAGATTTTCCGTCGTTGTGTCTGGGTTTATTCTTGATACATGGAGTGCAGCAAGCTTGGGAACTCCTTTCAGGGACGTACCAGAATCACCTACCTTGGTTCCTACTACCAATTGTTTTCTTTTATTTTTGTGGGTGACATTTGTCCACTGTGGGCTTGCCTTGTCTTTTGGGGTTGGAGTAGATAATGTCGTGATTGTTGCTTGACCCTGTGCTTCTTTGATTGCGGAGCTCAGATGCTCCTTAGTTATTTCGGTCGGTTTGGTCGGCTTCTTCACGACCTCTGTATAGCTCACTTTATCCTTTGAACCACTTGGTTGATGTACGTTGTCATTCGTTTGGCTAATCTTGGAATTTTCTGTGTTTTGTATTCGGGGGTTTCCGGAAGGTAAGATCACAGTGGCAACATTGTGAATCGCAGAGCTGGAGTTATTAACATTCAACAATTTTATTATCAAATCTTTGTCCACAACTGCTTTCTCCAACTCGAGAATAATACGTCTCAAGTATGTTAATTCCATTTTGGCACACTTTAGTTCGCAATTCAGGGATTCTATCGAGTCTAACCCTACTTCTGCATTGTTCGGAGAAGATTCGAATTCACTCTTGGTGTCGAGAATTTCACCTACTTCCAGGCCTATAGCTTTTTTGGTGTCTTCACTCAACTTCAGGTCACTTGTCACTTTTCGTTTTGTTAGTATTTCGATTAATTCGCTTTTTTTCAATTTATCTAATTCTTTACTGATAATTTCATTTCTAGCCATGTTGCCAGATTTAGTTAGAGTGGTGTACATTTTACACCGGCGCGTGTAGTTAAAGGTTAACCAGCTATCGTACCCCTACGAACGACAACACTCAGAAGTCGAAACTTGTGCTAGCTGAGGACTAACGAGGTATTACCTTTTAACGTGGGATTCCTAACACGGGTTGGATAATAGCAAGTGAAAATCGAGCGTTCAGCCACGGGCTTGTACCATCGACTCACACATTGTCCGATTGACTAAGTGAACAAAGCATCCACGCTGAACCGCTCGGCTACTGACCGACCAAACGTGCTTTTGTATTTGGGAAGAATTGCAAGACAAATTTGAAATAAATGAATTAACTAATCACCTGTTTCTTAGAATAACTGATTCAACCATTAGTTTTGACCTTGTTGGAACTTATTTTTTTACTTTGGTATAATGGTTTGATATCTCTGATCAACTGGAACCCCGATAAAGAGAAGAGATACTGAAAAAACTCTGATTTGTCATTTGCTACTCACCAACTCACAGAATATCATATAATTGTGATTGCTTTAGAAATCTTGAGTATCCAAATAACTCTAGCATTCTGTCTGTCTGTTTAAAATATCTTTTTCCGTTATTATATCCGTCAGGCGTCAGTGCAGAAATCTTCCAATAAAATTTCCTGCATATTCAATTGGCAATACATCTGAAAGAGTGGACCTTCAATTTTGGAACGGGCACACTTGCAGACCGGTTTCGAGCTCCATAGCCACTCGTCAGTGCAAGATAATGACCGTCATCGACCTAAAGCCAATAATATTACATAATTAAAAATCGAAATTCTTTCAGAGTGTTTCATTCCTCATCTCAAGTTGGAAAGAACATCAAGAAAGGTTGAACATTTAAAGTTCATTTATTTTGATCTGATAAAATAGTTGAGGCTTTCGCAGCCGACGTTTGAATGCCGTGGATTTCTGGAGTTTCTTCCCGACGTTTTGTTAGCGCTAGTGGTTAGCTTTCTCAGAGGTTTATACGTCCTGAGTTATTACCTATCTGACTTATTATATCTGTAATTACAGATCCTGAGTTAATATCTCAGAAAGAACTTCAATAATAGCATATAACATGAAGGCAGGTAGAAATGGGTCAAATCCAGGTACAGTTATGGTCACACCAAATTACCTGAAGAGTGAACATAAATACGCGTTATGCATCCGTATTATCCAGTCATCGTAAATATAAACCTCTGAAAAAAATAGCCAGTCATGCCAGCGAAACGTCAGGTAAAAATTCCAGAGCATAAAGTGAAATGTAATTGAAAACAAAGGGGGCAAAAAATTTTTTATTTATTTTTTTTGCTGTGATTCGACACAAAACTGGATTTTTTTGTGGGTTTCTGGACTTTGAAGCTACCAAACATCTTGACAACAATGAATTTCATTTAAAAATATTGCCAACTTGAAAGAATTGGTTCATATCAAAGGGGCCAAATTAGGTCAATATCTTGTGAATGAAAGTCTATGTCAAATATTTCATTGATGGAATGGAAATTTACATCAACAATCTGCGAAAATGTATTTTAAGTGAGAAATATAAAAATGGAAAACTTCACTATAGTCTCTGGAAGAGGTACAGGAAGGAAAGAAATTTACTGTAATGCGAGAGGAACAAAAATTTCATGAGATGACTTTGTGAACAATTATATTTTAGGAAAAAGTACATGAAGAATAATACCGCAAACTTGTGGCATGAAAGTAATTTGCAGAAGCTAGAAGAACAGGTGAATATAGTTATTTAAAATAGGAATTGAAACACTTGCGAAAATTGTATGAAGCGAAAGCAAACAAAACTTCAATACAGCAATCATAAAACTAAAGCTAAGACTTTTCTTCAACTATTTCGTATCGATATTTTCGAACCGATCAAGTCATAATGCTATAAGAAAAAACTACGTAATCGATGATGAAACGCAATTCACTATGAAATCGTAAACTCGGCGAAATCATAAACTCTTGGTTTTTCAAAGTTTATGAGTAAATGTTCACAATTTATACCAGCTTCTACGGAGGATTCCCATATTTCATAAAAAAATATTTGATTTAGAATACGAGTAGCATGGTCTCTCAGGTCAATCAATCAATATACATTATTGTCCAAGAAAAGATATTCCCCACCGTGTTTTGCATCATACGATGTATTTTTCATGCTCACGATATTCATGGATTATCATTTCGAAATCTATTCAGATCATTTTGGCAATTTCGCCGTTCAAATGATATTTTTCCTGATCAAATGTTAATAGCTATCTGAATTGTTTTTGTCGAACTGACTCAATTATATTTTTGAACTATATAAAGGTAGGAGAACAGATTTACTCAGAAAAAAAATATAAAGATTTCATGAATGATTTTCATAACAATAAGAGAAAGCAATAGTGTATTGCTTTTCTTTTCGATATGATTCAGTGCAAATTCCGCTCGAACGCTACTGGTGGGAAAAAATATGTTGTGAATCATAAAATTTATATGGAAAGAATCATATTTGTGGGAGTGATCAATTTTTGGAAAGGAAATTTTTTGGCTTTCTACTACTCTATCTTGATATAAAAGAAAAAGTGGAAATCTTCCAAATTAAGGAAGGAAGCAATCAATTTCAAAAGTAATAACTCTTCACCTAACTATGTATATCATGCATAGAAGTAACTTTCATACACAAACTGGAAGAAAAAGTCCTCCTGAAACAGCTACTTCTGTTTTAAAATTTGTTTTTCCGTTATTCAGCTGTCGCACCCCTTCGAACGACAACTCTCTTATAAGAATATAAACATTGAATTACATGAAAGGAACAATCTTTCGAAACAAGTTCTTTTATATGAACACTGAATTATACAAAAAACACTTTTCTACACTCAGTTCGTATTGTGAAATTTTATCATTTATTTAGTATATTGGGTAGAAATCCTGTGAATGATATCTGAAATAATTCTATAAAGAATGTTTGGAATGTAAACTGAGTAGAGAAAAGTGTTTTTGTATAATTCAGTGTTCATAAAGAAGTATTTGTTTCGAAAGAATTTTTATTTCGTGCAATTCAATGTTAATATGAAAGTAGCTGTTTCAGGAAGGCATTCTTTTTCCGTTTTTGTTACTTCTTTGTATGATCTACACAGCTATGTACAGAGTTGCTACTTTAAAAATTGATTGCTCCCTTTCTTTCTTTGCAAGATTACCACTTTTTCTTTTGTATCAAGATGGAGTAGTAGAAAGCCAAAAACTTTCTTTCCCAAAAATGAATCGCTCCTGAAAATATAATCCTTTCAATATTAACAAGATTCCTTTTGTTTCGGATTTAATGAAATAAGTGAATGAATATCATTACGATGTCATCGATGACATAAATAGATCAAAATTATTCCATGACATAAAAAATTATAATTTATGAATGAATTGTGTGTTTTTTTCTCATAATATTATTCAGATTAGTACTGAAGAGCCCTGATGCAAGTGTCTTATGGCGGAACATCGATGTCTACCAGTGAGGATGACAGTGTTCCATGTATGTAAAATTTTACCATTCATTCAGTATATTGTATAGAAATCCTGTGAATGATATCACTTATGGATTTGGAATACAAACTGAGTAGAGAAAAGTGTTTTTGTATAATTTTTCTTTCGTGTGATTCAATGTTTATATGAAAGTAGCTGTTTCTGGAGGGGGTTTTCTTCCAGTTTGTGTCTGAAAGTTATTTTTTTACATGATTTACACATCTATGTATAGAGTAAGTACTTTCAAAATTGATTCTTTTCTTTGGAAAATTCCCACTTTTTCTTTCGTATCAAGATGGAGTAGTAGAAAGCCAAAATTTCTCTTTCCCAGAAAATTAATTTTGATGCAGTGTAGATATTTACACTTTTTCACAAAAATATTAAGAGTCTTATCAAAGTTTTTATGACGAATACAGTTTTTTCGACCTTTGGCTCTCGTGACCTAAAAATTTGAGACGTTCAATAAATATACATATGAGTTTTCTCATCAAAATAGAATAAAAAATATCCTACTTGAATACATGTTATTACGAAACACCCCTTATATCGCCGGCTCCTGTTGAATTCTCTCAATTGAATCAACATTTTTGAAAAAGAAATCTGGTTTCATTGAACATTGAACAATGAGTAATGAATTTTGATTCATCTGACACAAGATGGTCTTGGTCATTTATTTACAGGATGCTCGTCCTTTTCGAAATATTGTAAATAGAATATAACATGATTTGTTTCTTGAAACCAAACTAGTTCCTATGTTTTGAATAATTGTACAGCTATTCAAGAAACGAACACTGAGAATATCGAAATTTCCATCTATAAAACTTCAATCAATTTTAAATTATTTGTCAATGTCGATAACTTTTGTGAAATTGATTAACAGCTTTTGATATATGAGTATTATATACCGGATATATCTGTTGATTAACGAAATATGTCCCCCAAAAAATAATTATCAATGAAAGAAATGAAAATATCTTATTCCGATCTATTCTAAGTAGAAGTGTAATATTCAGAGTATACAATTGTTTCAATCATCGAATATTTCTGTCATTGGTCATTTGAACATTTACTAGATGAAATCGAACCAGAAAATTTTGACACATTTAGCAACATTCGATAATTTGAGTATTCAAAATGGTCTTGAAAACTGTACGACAATAGATTGACAAAGGAATGAGACCGGAATTGTAAGACATTTCCAAGCACGACCAGCAGGAAAAAAATCACTTGCTCCAATGGGACTCTGTGTCCATTCAAGATAACCTTGTCACTCGGAAATGGGAAAGCCTAGATGAAAGAACCCACAGATTCCAGACGATCCTTCCAAAGAAGTGTATCCAGAAGATACTTGAATAGTTCCCCGATAGTCGCACTAGAGGGCATTTTGAAGTAAACAGAACTCTAGCGAGAGTACGTGAGAGGAACTATTGGGTCAATTTCCGCCGAGAGGTGAGAGAGTGGTATAAGCGCTGTAACGAGAAAGGGGTCCGGAAACAAGGCAACAAAGACCTAGGTTGAAGCAATACCTCTGTGTTTGCATTTTCGAGAGAATCGCAGTCGACATTCTGGGAACACTTTCTACGACTTCATCCGGTAACAAGTACCTTATGGTTGTGATGGACTATTTCTCCAAATGACCTAAAGTAGTAACCTCAACCAACCAAGAGGCTAAAATGGTGACAGAAGCCCTGTTGCAGAACTTAATTGCCAGATAAGAAGTACCCCAGGAAATACTCTTGGATCAGGATCACAACTTAGAATCGGATTTATGGAAAAAAAATGATATCTTTTTTGGACAAGAACAACTGCTCTTCACTAGTTGAAGTTTAAGTATAATGAAATGAAGTTTAGTTTGATTATTGTACACTGTAGTCATTTACTGACAAACCCACGGGTAAAAACGTAACATTATATTTTTCCATAACAGCTTACGAAATCTCCGTATCTATCGCAAAATAGATTTTTCAGACGCGTCTTAACTAGACATGATTCTTGATTTTTTCATCGAAAGGATAAAAATCACTTTCAATACTGTATTATTGTACTGTACTGTAAACAATAATAATTACAACACAAATTCAGCAGAAATAAAGATACAATTGATACCTTCTGAGTTCTCCTGTTTTCAACTGAATATATATGATGGAACTGGCCGATATTTGATGAAAATCAATTACTGAAGTATTAAAAAAACCATTCATTGTGACATTTCCACTAAACGGTTTTACAAAAATGAATAACCTGTTTCGCCATACAACGGCTTCTTCGGGCGTGTCTTAACTAGACATGATTCTTCTTGAATCAGTAGATGTTGTAGATGTGCACTTAGAAATGATTTTTTGATACTCTAACTGGGGCGCTAACCGTAGGGAAAAGCTTCGTTCATAAATTAAAGTTAAATTTTCATCACTTTTTCTCCATAGCGATGTACTTTCGGAGGCTGAAATTTTGTATTTATGTTGGTTTTATATTGTAGATATGCAACAAAATTTTTCAAACATTCCAACTGGTACACCAACCGCGGGGAAATTATCATTTCATAACTATTCTTTCATGCCCTGAAATTTCCGGTGTGTCAACATTCAGAATGTTTATATTCAGTACCAGCATTGTACCCGTACCGAGCTGAGGCGGGTCGCTAGTGTTCTATGAATTTCACTCTCCTTTTGTGAATTTGAATAATTTTGTTTGTTTGTTGAAAAGAATGGAATGATTGAATTGTATCCCTGCTGATAACAATACTTTTTATGAAACTAACTGTATTCTCTTGCAAAACATTTTTCTGATAGTGAATCATATTTTCAGGAGATTGAACTTCATTTATATGGATGTGTCAATAAATTTTGTGTAGATATGGACCCATCAGTATCCCAGTCTGGAAATCGTGAGTTTTTGTCAATTCAGCGAAATAGGTTTTCTGATGATTTCATTTTATAAAATTTCAATTTTATTTTATAAGATTTCACACGAAGGTTTTTTGTCTTGGAATGAGAAAAACACCATTCTCGTAAGTAAGTAAGTAAGATGAAGTTGAAGTCGAAAAAAAATGGAGATTACTTAGCAACCTATTGAGAAGAGAATAGTGAGTGGAAAGTATTTTAACTGAGACTAGAACTCAGTTAGAGCATATTCGGCATCGTTCAGGAATCATGGGAGAATAATGGGAGAAAACTATAAGTATGTATAATTGGGTTACAATAAGACCTCTTTTTCGTGCAGGGAGCCGAATTCAAGCCTCTTTCGGAATTGGCTGACATCCATAATTTGATGTAGAGAAATCCGAATCAGGTGACAGCAGCTGCCAAAAATTTATTTAAAGGAATACATGCACCAGAAAGCAGCATTTGTTACACTGCTAATAGATAAGTGAGATTTCATAAGGATTTCTCCGTTGAGAAATCTAATTCCAGACCTCAAACCTTTTGTTCAGAATTTTTTGTACGTTATTACATGACAATCGAATTGAAAAATATATTAACTTTAACTGTCTGCCTATACCAATGGAACAGTTAAAATATTATCTTCATCTATAAGTACGAAAAAAATATTTCTGTACTTTATATTATAGATTTTTTCTCCGAGTGATCATCATAAACTTTAATATGTGTGATTGATGACTTGTTCACTTTATGATAATTCATGATCACTTGAATGAAATGAATAAAAACACTTTTTTCTACATACCACTGGTAAATTTTATTCATACGAGCGGTTTCGGGTTTGACCTCATTATCAAGTATAAAACTCAAATCTTAATTTTGAAAGATGAAATATCGATTTTATAAGAATTTTTAGGTATGCTGCAAGAAAAGGTATTTGAGAGACAGTATGCAAAACTCATGTCTGGCATGTCTGGCATGTCTGCCATGTCTGGCAGATATTTCCATGGAGACACTAGAAAACACCCGCATACTCAATACCCCTTTGGCTGGAAAAGATTTTGAAAATTGAATGGAATCAGCAACTGAACTGAAAATGGTGTTGAGTTAGATAAATCATATTTCTCTACTACATCAAGATGGTTTCACCTTAAGAAATTTTTAGACAAATTTTTCCAAGTTAGATAAGATTCATGAACATGATATACAACAACTAGAGTATTAATACCAATTTGGGGTTGTTAAAAGATTCATAATGAATCGACGGTTTGTAATTCCTTTCGTTTCAGCATTTTTTCGTGAATAACAACATCACATTTCTTTAAAGTATATTGTGTGTGATCCTTCGAGGCAGATATGATACAGATTTCCTCTGTGAGGAAATAATATCAAACATTATATAAAAATCAAACAAATAAGATTTTGCACGCAAACTCTCCACCAAAAGTTTGTGGAATTAATCAACTGTCACTCACAAAAATTCCTTGATATGAAATTCAGTGGAATCGGTTGAAGTTGTGGTTTGCATCATGGGGAAGAAAAATGTTGATACTTGGTATGGTGATTTAATTTCTCAAAAGTGATGTGATAATTCAGGAATGATAAGGTATGTATTAATTTGATGTGACATAATTTTGTGGATAATAAAAATATTTCCATTTTAGAATTTTCAGCATACGGTATGGAAAAATACTGAATAATATTGAATATGATTATATTAAACCACCGACAAAATAATTCAGTATTTCAAACTCTATTATAGGTATACTTCGTTTATATTTCATCTCACATCATCAATATAATTACTTGTTGATTCTATTCGATTATATCGAATAAGAGGTACAACAGAGCGACTAAAAGGACTAGCAACTACAAATCGGACGTGACTTCGGATGAATTTTCATAATATTTTGTTAATATTATTGAAGAACTCTTAACAGATTTCGTTAGTGTAAATGATCAAAATTTTCAGAATTTCTTGAAGTTTGCCCCATCCACACAAAAATCTTTTTTCCTTTTTCCTGTTACTGTCAGTGAAACTAGAGATATTATTAGTAACCTCAAAAGATCACTAGCAATGGATGTGTTTAATTTGAACAGCATATT
>WOGN01006199.1:0-12608 GCA_015342105.1 Leptinotarsa texana
GAGAGGAATTTTATATTCGTGCGCCGTCTGTTGAAGATTTATAATACTAGTGACTAGAAATTAAAAAAAATGATTTTTGACAATAAATCGGACTAAAAAGTGAAAAATAAATATAATTCAAAAAACTAAAAAACACGCTTTTGAAGAACATCGAACTAAAAAGTTGAAAATATTTTTTTGAATAAACTTGAAACAGTAACTAACAAAAGATACTAGTATATTCTGTAAAAAGCATGGACACTTTGTGCCATATTTTTGTATATCAGGCGCCCGTCGCTTTTTTCACAATAATACTTTTTATTGTTGTTATCGTTTTAAGCTTATTTAAAAAAATATTTTTAACTTTTTATTTCGATGTTTTTCAAAAGCGTGTTTTTGAGTTTTTTCAAACTATTTATTTCATGTAGACTTCGAAACGCACACTTTGATCAAATAGACTTTGGACGATACAGCGATTAAACAGAATACAAGTCTTTACTGATAGCTAAGGAATCAGTGAAGTGAATAGGCTCAAATCAAAAATGGACAACTATTAATGTCTTTAGTAGACGCTCTGCAATAAGTGGTTTCTGTTCAATTTTCAAACACAATCGCAATGAAACCGATGAAACTGCAGAAGCAGCAAGCAATTTGTATCACTAGAGGTATTCAGATGGTGATCAATTTGAGAACTCAATCCCAAAATTATATGAATCAGATTCTAAGAATTTTAGGACCCAGTGACACCTACGGCCTGATGACTTCGACAATTGCGGAACTAGCCAAATGTTACATCCATGTTCAATCCTTAGATAGATGGGATGGAATCATAGGATGCAACCTTGTCAGAATCACCCTGGACGACCCGGGGAAGCTGGAGCCGAAGAAATAACCGGCGATGACCAGGAAAAACCTACGCTTAACAGTAGGATTTCTAACTGGCTACTGACAACTGATGAAACACCTACATAATATGGGGCTAGTGTACACACTTCTGTGCAGGATATCTGAACAGGAAGATGAGACTGTCAGGCATGTCCTATGTGAGTGCCCGGAGTTATCGACGATAAGAGAATATGTGTTAGGCGAGTCTTGGCCCACACCTGCTGATATGAAGGAGGTGTCTCCAAGTGACCTGTCCACCTTCCTGGAAAGGACAGGATGGACGATGACCCAGGAGGACAACTCCTCGGGTGGATGTACAATGGGTGACATGTGGCCTAAGTTCTGTGAGCTTACATTAAGCCTCCCTACTCTTCAGATACAGATAGATATGAATCAGAGTAGTCTTCAAAGGATCTGTTGAAAATATCCCAACATGTTAACGCGAAATCTGAAAATATCAACAGACCTACCAAGAACTTTCATTAGGAGTATTTCGAAAACCATAAATTCAAGCCATGCAGGATGAGAAGAGTTTATCAACTCAGAGCAGAAGATTTTGAACACTGCATGAAGTTTTATTAGTGGTTCCTGGATAGTGTAACCCAAGTGCGTGATTTGTGGTTGAATATATTAGGACAGCCTAAGCTCATGTAAGCAGTGCCGATATTTTCAATCGCTACAGTACTTATACTCAGGTACAATCAAATCATCATTTCATTATGGAGTAGGAAAGTCTAGGAAGATTTGGATTTAGTATGTGGATGGGTGTTTTCAAGGGTAGAATTATTGGCCTGTTCATTTATAATGGCACTTACACGTCTTAGATGTATTTAAAAATTGTTGATGAATGGATAGATATGGACACCAAACTAAAAATAATTACGTTAAAAAAAAGGTTAAGGTGATGTCACCTTTACCATTTTTTAACGAGTTAACGATGTGATGAGGCGATTTTTGCAAGAACTTCATTTGGGAGAATTGAATTTGAACAGACAAAACGATAATCGTTCAACTCTTCTCAACTGTGAATAAGGTTTTTAGTATTACATCAAAATATAAGTACAGGTTGGTCCTTAGATGATTCATTTCCAAAAATTCGCTTTTAATTCGTATGTTTATTGTTTCCGTAACAATTGTTCCAGGAGAAAAGGAAATCATCTACGAGGTACTATCCTCAGCGAGGCTACTATCCAAGTCCTCTGATATGGTCGCAGTAAAACAGGCTGAAACTTCTATCTAGATACACAACGTGTGTAGAAAACTCGTGAATATGGAACGCGGTCCATGAGAAATGAAAAGTCCAAAATTATAAGTGAAACCAAGGCATTTCCCAATTGTATTATCCTTAATATAACGTCGAACAGTCATCTACTTGTATCGGAATCCCTAGCACAATAGGAGACGTTTCAAAATCAATTAGTTATATTGATGTGAACTCGATTAAATCGAGCGTTGGATTTGCTTCCAAATAAACCAAAATGCACCAAAAATTCAGTACAGCCTTTGAAATGTAAATCCGCACTTTTGCGAGAATCAATCAATGATAATAATTATAAACATTCAATAGCCGATAACATTTTGTTTTTCTCCAGAAACCGATATCTAATTTACATCGTTTCTGATCCTTACCGAGCCCACAAGAGAAATTTATGAAAGAGTGACTCAAAGTAGTCAAGAGTGTTGGTGATACATGAAATTCAACTTCAATTGCATTTGATTCGATGCAACGAAATAATATAAAAAAATATCGTTACAAAGAAAAAGTGATTTGTAAAATCAAATGTTTAGATGAAAGTACTTGTTTCACAAGTTTTTTTTTCATGTTATTGAATGTTTATAAGAATGTGCTCTTTTTAATAGGGTTTTGTTTTTCAGTTAGTGTCTGAGGGTTACTCCGAACTGTACGTTCTGCACATCCTCGTGAAAAGTTCATTCTGGAATCCACTTGCTTTCATTTCGGAAGATTCGCATGAAGATGATGAAGTAGGAAGCGTAAACTTTTCTTTTCTCGAAAGTTAATCTGTCCTTTCAATTCAATCCTAATACTCATTTTAATAAATTTTCACTCAAAAAATTATGTTTTGCTCTATTCAATAACAAATGGATAGATAACGAATGAGTGTGAAAAAACACGAAATACGTGAAATGGGTATTCAGTAACATGAACTGTTAATATCAATAGAATCAAATCGAATCAACTTCTTCATTGGTGCTATGACACAAGAGTGTTTACAGAAGTCATTTCAAGTTATACATAAACAATTACAAAAATAATAGGTACAGAAAAGCTCGGAGAAGGAGATTGAAAAGTCACATTAAAAGTCTGACAATCATCAAAATTATGTTAAAATTTGTATAATTGAGTTATTTTGAAATGTGAGAGTACCACTGAAAAACTCATTGACATCTCGATTTGAAATTATTCAGTTCTAGTTCCTTGGCTTCCGCAGGGAGGGCGTTGTATAGCTTGGGTGCCGAATAGGAGATTTCATCAGGTACGTGGCTCGGTTTTTTTGACGATTTCGTGTAGGGTAGTCATGAATTTTGGAGTAGTTTATATATTTATGTTTTTTCATGTTTTATGTTTCCTTTTGAATATAATAGGCATTGTGATATATATACAGGGTAACCTTAATAGTTTATGTTGTTCGAATTTGTTTCTACAGTCGTCTCCGTATTTCAAACCAGAAATAACTTTCAATGCTCTTCTCTGTATACTGAAAATTTGCGAGCAATGGCTGGAGTGCCCCAAACTGAAATACCATAGGATATGGAGGACTATATAAGACGGTGATAGGCTCTGAGCACGGTACAAAAGTTCACGATTTTTGAAAGACAAGAAAGTTAAGCTCGATAGTCTCTTACCTAGAAATTCACAGTTGTTTCAGCCAGGTCAGTTTTACGTCAATGCAAACTCCTAAAAATTTAGTACACTTGGTTGTCAATCTAATATCGCCAGTATTTCTCATACTAAAAAGCATATGCAGTGGTCGTAAAACGGGCCCTTGGGGGACACTTTTCAATTGATTTTGTCATTGTATCTTTTTCGATGTTCCATTTTTCAATACAAATAAATTCTCCAATAATAAAATTCCCATCCTGCAACTTTCGAAACACATTAGACAATGATTAGTATATCTAGTGCTTGTTGTTACCACAAAATATTTCGACATTTTTAGTGATCACTCAAATATACCCAAACAATATTTCCATTTATCTACGATGAGTGAAATTCGTTAACCGTAACAAAAGCCAAATTTTCCCATTTCATCTGAAATTGTATCCAAACGAAACTTTCCATATATATAATCTCCGCATTCAAATCCTCGTAACCAGAGTATAGTATAGCATATCACGAATGTAACACAAGCTACTACATAGTTTAGGATTGTAATAATCACGCAAACCGCATAATTTCGACTGGTGTTACAATTGGATGCAAACAAACTCATATTACAGTATTCGAGTGCGTTCGAAATATTCATTGTTATTTTGGCCGCCTTTGATATATTCACAACAATCCCTCAGAATTATAATATGACGGACTCGTTGAGCATTCAGGACACGAAGTTGGAGGGTATGTTATTCATTTCGAAACTTCGAAAACTTTCCCAAAATTGATTGGTACGAATTGTAACAGTATTGTTACAGTAATTTGGAAGCCTTATTGAAGAAAAGGTCAGATCTGCTGCTTTTCGACTTTTGAGAAACAATGATGAGTTGCTTCATCTTTTCCTTCCAGAAATTGGAAATCACATATGAATCGATCCACTGAAAAAACAAATATAAGTGATTTTTTAGGCACAATGCGACAGTAACTCCTATAGGATTCATATTCAACTCCATCTCTTCACATGTTAATATTTCTTCCAAGTTATTGGAACCAATAATCTATTTATATCTGTGACGGAAAAAAGTTTGACATTTCATCTCTGATGACAGGTTACAAAATGATACACCCAGATTATGTATGTTTTGAGATTATTCTAAAAAGGTTTTGACGAGGGGTTATTCGCAATGGATATGAAATTACTTACTGATCGGGTGTTATATCAGCTCTGCCAAACGTTCTAAACACTTTATTAGTTAGCTATTTACATGTATAAACACACATACATACATATACAAATACAAAAATAATAATTAAAATAATAATGTATAGAGAGAAATTTGTATAATATATGATTAGAAGGTATCGTCATGAATTTCTTGCAAACTATAAGAAAATCCATTGCAGATTTTCGAAATTCATTACAGATTACTACGCATTTTAGATAGTTTGGAAGATGATTATACATCTTGAGACCATTATACAATATAGAATTTTCAATTAAAATAGTGTTAGGTATGGGAAGACTTAAATGTAGGGTTTGGCGTGTGGTGTATGCACTAAACAAACTGTTTCTAAAATAAATAGGGCCGCCTGGCTCTACAGAGAAATCTCAATGACCTTTTCTGCAGAATGAAAATCGACTCGAGTCAAGTTTGATTACTTACCCCCCAGAAAGGTTTCCCATATTTTAGATGTGATTCTACTAATGAATAATAGACAGTTTTAGCTGTAGTTAGTCCTAGTTCATTAAAAGTTATTTTCACTGCATAACATCTGGATGAAAGTTTTTTGGTTTCAATTTATTATCAATTGATAACCCAAGAAATTTGTTGCATGATGTGTTCTCAATCACATTCGAATTCGACGCTAGAGGAATATTATTGAGAATGCAATAAAAGGATTAAACTTTAGTGTTTGAGACATTATAAGCTAATAAATTTGCGTTACACCAATCTAAAAGTTTGGAAATATCAGAGCAAATGGCATTATATAGATCATTTGTGTTGATATTGTGCAATAATATTGTAGTGTCGTCGACAAATGAAGTAAATTTACCCTCAATATCAATGATAGTCAAATAATTGATATAGAGTAGAAATAGGGTAGGTCCCAGTACTGATCCTTGTGGTACTCCGTTAGATATGTAAGAAATCAGATAATGTTGTGTATTCAATTCTTTGACCTCTACCCGATAGATAAGAAGCAAACCATTTATGAACCTATACAGGGTGATTTGAATAATGTCACTATCTATCCGTCAGAAAACACAAAATTTTTAGGACTCCATATAGATTCTGGGTTGAGTTCGCAAGTTCACATAAATTATGTTTGCAAGAGAATCAACACCAGTTTTAACGCCTCAGTACAACTTAAAAAGGTTATGAATGAAGAGCATTTGTTGAACATTTTCTATGCGATGGTTTATTCAGTACTATCTTTCAATGTGCTTTTGTGGGGAGGAGGGATTAACATCAGTCGAGCATTCATCTCTCAATGCGGGATAATACGTATGTTGTTTGGTCTTCGACACACATATTCCTGTAGACACATGTTTAGGGAAAAAATGTTAACACTACCATCTAAATACTTTTATAATTGTCTACTTTTTGTAAAAAAGAAGGAGTCTGAGTTTGAAACCAATTCAAAGTGCCACAGTTACCCAACAAGAAATGGAAATCTAATTAAAATGCAGCAACATCGTACTAGATTGTTTCAAAAATCACCCTCTCTAGCATACTCCAAACTATTCAATTGTCTACCTTCAAATATAAAAAGTATCCCATCGAGATCTACTTTCAAATGCAAAGTTAAAGAATACCTTTCAGAGGGATGTTTTTATTCTATCAAGAAGTATTTTGAGTATACTTCCAAATGATTGTAATCAATCTAGTGTACTCTCTATGTAACACATTTACATATTTGTTCGTTTTTTTTTATTTGACGTTTCCTATATCATTGTTGAATGATCATTTGAAAGGAATAAAACATTATTATTATTATTATTATTATTTTTATTACTATTACCATAATCATTATTCCTTAAACATTTTGAGAGGCTTTAACATTTTGAGCGACCATCATCGTATGTCACCCATTTATAGAATATCGCAATCGATAAACATGGCAAATCCAGAGGTGTTGTCTATGTAGGTCTCTTCAGCTTCCTGAAAGAACTTTCCCTGCAAGTGGCTGTCGATTGATATCTCTTGAATACTATCAGCATCAATGCTGGTGTTTCCCAGGAATACATATTGTCTCCAACCCCCTATTTATTGTGTATCAATGACGTATTAGAAGACGACTTTGCTGACGACCGCACACTTGTATCGTCATTCAATTTGGATTCCAGGACATTGACTACGGAGGCACATTTCACAGGCAGCAGGAAGTTGCAAATCTTGATGATGATCTAGAAGTGATTTCAATGTCTCCGAACCTGATATAACAATGTTAGTTCAGACAATTTCGCTTTCTGCTATGATGAGTTTGTTGGAGGTTAACATCTTGACACAATCATGTCGCTGGAATTGCAAAGGCTGCTTCTCAAAGGCATGGAATCCTGTTACGAACCAGAAAACGACACATACCTTAGTAGCTTTTGATGCTTTACAAAGCTCAGATCAGACCTTTCTTGGAGTACTGTTCTCATGAAGCTCTTCCCCCAAACATAAGTTGCTGAATTCCAGCCATGAAAGAGACGTCCGCCTGATTGGACACTATAGCATTACGGCCAACCTCGATAGTTTGGAACATCGAAAAAAGACTGGAGATTTGTCTCTCTTCTATATATACTTTCACGAGAGGTGATCAAGTGATTTGTCACATTTGATTCAACGAAGAGCGAAACATAACAGAAATACGCGACAGACTGTGACTGCTCATTGTTTTGCATTTCAACTCAGTATACCTCGAACTAACTAAAGAACGGCGTTCAAGTACAATAAACTACCTGAGAACACTTTTCCAAATGAATTTTTGATTTGAAATCATGATTCACAATATGATATGATGAGTGCAATGACTTTCATGAAAATATTAATCACCAAGTAAAAACCCACAGGTAGATTTTCAACACACATCCATTGCGAATACCCCCTCATCAAAACCTTTTCAGAATAATCTCGAAACATACATAATCTGGGTGTATCAATACAGGTCTCTATCTACGTTTTCATGTTTTGAATATGTATGAAGTTACCATAATTTTCCAATGACATATAAAAAGTCGTGTTCCCAACGCTGCGATTCAAGTGGATTTCGCACGATATCGTTCTATTACCCTGTCATTTATAAAGCTCCCTTGCCCATTCGGTCGTTATTTTCAATCTGATCCTGTCAGCGGTTGTCATGGAGAGCTGCATTATTCGAATCTGATCAGCCAAGGTCCACTCTGACTGATGACGGTTGACCCAATTAGGAGTGAATGATAGAAACTCCACTTCATATGACTTGGAACATTCATGCGTGAGAGGTAATGAGTGGAAGTTTCATTGTGACTCCTAAACAAAGGTAGTCTGAGAATTTAAGACTAACAGGGCTTTCATTCCTTACAATATTTTGAATCATACATAAGTTTTTCAATCTTGAATCATTTGTCATAGTTTTTAGCTTCATGAATACATCTAAATGAATTTAGGGTCGACTTCTCAGTATGACCTTCGTCATAGCTCAGCAGCCTCTCTGTTAATTCAATTTTGTTCATTTACCTGAGTTTGGAAGGGCAAATACCTCGAAAATTGCAAAAAACTCAATACAATGTACTAAAAACATCTCAATGTATTAGTTAACTGAACAGAATGACGAATTTTACAATATATAATATTGTTTGGAATTCCTCGGATTGGCTGTATATCGAATTTCGATATTTCATCGAGAGCAATGATGAATTCTGAAGGAGGTAATCACGGCGATGAATATGAAAATATCACATGATCACGCAGAAATCAGTAAATCTTGGTATAGTCACAAAAGCTTTAGCAGACGAAGTGAACTATTAGTAAAGAGGTAGAGTTACTGAAATGATCGTGAAGTTGGATCAAAGTTTTGGATTATTGAATGATTCAAAAATGTGATACTCACACAAGTATGGAAATGCCTTTTACTTGCCAAATAACTAGGGAGAGATATCATTGTTAGTAAATAAAGCATTTAACACATTCACATGAAAAACAACATATAAAATCGAAAATATGAAGTGAATCATATGAAATGAGTTGACAATTCAGTGAATTTTCATATTACCGCACTAGGGAGTTGAAAAGTTGAAATAGATTTGGTACGAAGAGATGAAATACAATATTTGACCTGGACGCTATATAAAGTGACACAAGGAGTCATAACAATATGATTGAATAGACTCAGAGATTTCTTCAAGATAAAAATAAGTTGTCATTCAAGATAATAGCATTGAAAAATATCCACTGAAATTAGTGAAGAATGACAATCAATTCATCATGAGACTATTTTTCAATATTTTGAGTTATTTCTTGGAAGCTTTTGGTATTTCATTTGTAATATAATACCAAAAGTGTTGGAGTTTATTTCGTTCATTTATTCAAAAATTCTCACATACTGTATAATTTTGTTCGATATTTTGCTCAACTCCAAATTTACGTAAAAAATAATAATCAATATTATGAACATACAAAAACTTTGGATTTCAATTTGGTTCTTCGAGACTGAATATTTTCAATAATAATTTACAGGTAATATGGTCCTTCATTGTCTATGAAGAATAGTAATTTGGTGATGTGAATCCAATGGGTAGACAATTAGACCGAAAAAGGTACAGGAAAGAAAACGCAACTTTCTCCAATAGATTGACAGTGGATCCAAATGCCGATGAGAAATCAAACTGAGAAATATCGAATGCAGACAGAAGGAAGAATTATTCTGTATATGATGAATCTCATGTAAGCAAGACCTAAAGACTACGAGAGGAATTTTAATTCTAAGTTCAGATAAAAAAAATCATCTGGAAATTAAAAATCAGCAAGAGGTTTTTGGAAAATCGACAGAGAATCTTGGATTTGAAAGTTACAATGAAAATAGCCGAAATTAGAGCAAATGTGTTAATATCTACTTGTCAGGATGACATTGGATCAGATGGTTACAAGCAGTCATCGATAAGAGATGTTGCTGATTTACAAAAGTGGATGCCTGTCTGCATAGGTCCTGCCTGCATAGGTCAATGTCGAATGACAACGGTTAAACAAGATGTACCAAAAGATTCATCAATTTCAAGTGACGATCCTATGGAGTGACCACATTTCGTTCAACAATATAAGGACTGGATCGATTTGCAACTGAGAAATACGTCACTGTCAAACTGCCCGAAATTCCTAAACTCTATGATATGAGAAACTTTATTATTGTCAATGAGTGTTAACTGAACACTAGCAAAAATAAAAAGTGGAGAAATGGGGAGACAGAAAAATGAAAATAAAAATGAAACAGAAAAACTGTTGCTCACATCATGACAGGCACCAAAAATGACAAAAAAATGGAGTATGACGAAAAAAGGAAAATTAGAAATTTGTCAAATATTTGTCATTATCGTTTTTTCCGTTAACAAGCTGTCTCTCCCTTACTAACGCCAACCCTCAGAAGTCAAAACTTCTTGTGCGAGCCAACGACTGACGAGGTCTTACCCCACATACTGCATCTTCCGGACACAGTATACTCACTTTCACAATCTGTTTATCAAGGATTGTCAGAAAGTGTTCAATATCCATGAATAAATTGTTTCAATTGGCTCAGCAAAAATCAGATAAATGATTGACAGTTCTGAACAAGGGATGAACACAAACTCTTCTTGTTTATGTATTTACTGATGGAAGTTCATTTACAAATTCTGGACAGTTTTCCTTCTCCTCCACCTTTCAACAAAAAACGACACTATCTTGTTTGGATTCCTGAATGCTAGCAATAATTCTGGTGATGAACGAGAATCTTTATTCTTTATTATGATGCGTCTTAGCATATAAAGAATAACAGGAGCAATTTGAAAAATTATCAAAGACGATTTCAGTAAAACGAAAATTTCAATGTTTTTTACAACTTTTATTTGTAACTAACGTTACTGCAGTTTCAAACTTGAACAATAAAATTCCATCATGATCTCCTACCACGTAGTAACGGCTAAATCCATTAATTTATTCAGTAAAACCTTTGGCAAAGTCGTGAGACTCTACTGGAGCTGCACGAGTCGTTTCAGTACCAATTGATTGTAAATGTGGACTTCGTGAAGTAAAAGAAAGTCTTTTTAAGAAGTTTTTTCATATCAGGAAATTTCTTCAACAAAATTGTTACTACAGAGACCTGGAAAACAGATCTAGCCCGAATAGCAACAAGAGAGTTGCTAACAGAAAAGCCATCACAACTATTATCACTCTTTTTTACATCGAAGAACTATCACAAAGGATGAAAATAATTGGTACACTATCTGATATCAGATTGCACAATTGGGAATACCAACAATCAATACGTCGTAATTTTGTCTTAAATTTTGTATTTCCATAAAATTGAAGAAATAATTTCATATCCTTTCAATTCATACCTTCCATAAATTATTGATATTCCACATTATATAATCCACTTAATGATTGAAATGTTTTCATTTCAGGTCAACATTACTTGCCTTCTTCGATGATAAATTTTCTTCCACTTTTATGTTTCATACCCATCATTTATTCCATTTCCTAATTCTGTTCTGATGATTTCAATATCCAGCAATATCCAGTAATTTCTTTCCAGACGACTGTGGATCGGCAATCCAAAATACAGTTCAGAGTAACCTCATAACCATTGACTCGAATGCTCAATTCCAGAAAACAATAAAATATCTTCCATCCTATGAAATACCATAATGAAGCAAAATCGGATATTGGCAAGATATAATTGGAATTATATTTCAAGAAATGGATTCCAATGAAGAAATGCGACAGTCTGTGAAATTGCAGAGTAACGTTATATGTTATAAAGATTCCGAAGGAAATGACTCGAAAGCATGAAATCACAGACATTTCAGCAAATAAATTAAGGCACTTTACGTAACGGCTCTCATTACGTCATTATAGCATTATTTGGAAAGAAACCGCACATCCCACGTTGTTAAGGAGTCGTGAAACTCTGAGGCATTAGTTGGGTGATAATGGGAATGTGTTCGTGAAAGACGTGTGTAGGGATGCTTGTATGGGGCGGAGATGAAAGAAGGGTGGGATTTCACGTATAACGAGGTGGCCGTCTGCAGTTTATCCTAAAATAATATCCAGTCCATCGCATGGCCATATTAACAACGACAGATGTAAACGATGCTTCTCAAGGCGTACTCAGTCTTCAACCACATCTTCCATAACAGTTGACAACCAGAGCCAAACCATTCATCACTTATCACCAGATTTTAGCAAACTTGCCATAAATTCAATCGACTTTTGTATTTTTCACGGTTTCTGTTTCTCTCAGTCTGGCAATCCTCATCTTGCACACAGTTTATACGCAATCTCGAAAAATGTAACATTTTATTTGAACTGTAATGTGAACAACTGCATATTTTAAATGTTTGCCGCTAACAGCTACGGCTGATGTGGTTTTTCTGAATAAGAAAAATTGTTGAGGCTTTCAAACCGGAGTTTTTAGTCTCACTATTTTTCGGGATTTTTGGATATTCTTCCCGGCGTTTTTCTGGCGCGAGTGGCTAGCTTCCTCAGAGGTTTATATATCCTGATGACTGGACATTACGGCTGCGTATCGCATATTCATGTCGACTCGTCAGATAGTTTGGTGTGGTATTACCTGTATCTGGCTTAGGTAAATCATCCAAAGCGTTTGTTTGAAGGTGGTTGACAATGTTTTGTGGTGTATTTCATCAGTTCGGACTTCCATTGTCTTATCTAATATAAATTGATTTGAA
>WOGN01006200.1:0-12607 GCA_015342105.1 Leptinotarsa texana
GTGTAGGATTCTTCACTGAAGTTATTCCTGCATATGCTGTTGGCGATACAACTGCCGCAATAGATTTTCAATTATTGGAACACACTAGCAGACCGGTTTCGGGCTGTTTGGCCACTCGTCAGTGCAAGGGAGTGTCTATCATCATTATAAAGTCGATGATTTCCGATAATTGAAAATCGAATTCTTTCAGAGTATCATTCCTCGAAGTAGGCTGTAGCAGACAACAAACAACATGTTTTTCATCGCCCCATCTGTCTGAGAACGAGGTAACCAACCTCATATCCGAAATTTGCCCAATTTCTCGTATAAGGCAATAATGTGAATGCCCGGGAAGAAGAGAGTTTTTGCGAAATTTGTCTTTTCAATTAGTAGACAGACAATCATTTACGTCAACGGGCTCAACTGACCTGCTTGCCAAGACAGATATCATCAAGAATCAGGTAACTAATTGAATATGAGGAACCAAAACAACGTCTAGCAGTAGTGAATGCAAACAAATTTCCTAGACGAGGTTGTTGTGGTTTTGGCGACCGGAAAAAAACGACCTATCAAATACTCTTGCATAAGGTGTGAAAAATATATGTGTCTGGAACATTGTACTTTTATATGTTTGGAATGTATTGAAAATCGTACTGATTAAATAAAAATGTTCAATAATACTTGTTTTCTCCTGATCATTCACATACAAGGTTTTATTGGTTGAGAAACAACTATTTCTCAAGGTGCGGACTCTCAGTCCTGTTGAAAATTGTCACGCGTGTTTCGGAAGGATAAGAATGTCTTTTATTCCATTCAATTTGTGCTTTGAGTATATGTAATAGAACTTTTCACAAATTGAGTTGGCATACTTGGAGACTGGCTGTGAATCAAATTATCTAAAAGAACAATTCGATCAGTCTAGTCTTAAGTTACCTACACTTTAGGATAATGGTCTGACACCTATTAGAAAACAACTACTCTCCTGGCGGTTACCACAAAGGGTGTTGGAATATATCTGACAGGATATATGCAAGATTCTTTACTGTAGTTATTCCTGCATATGTTGCCTAGTTCAAGGAATGATACTATGAAAGGAACTCGATTTTCAATCTTGAAAAATCATCGACATTATATTGATCATAGATACTACCTTGCAGTGAAGAGTATTCAAACAACCCGAAACCGGTCTGCAAGTGTGTTGCAATATCTTGTCGGATATAATCCAACTCCTTTTGTGGTATTAGTCAGGGATGTAGCTGTTTTCTGACAGGTGTCCATTGACCTACAGTGTAGGTAATTTGAGATCCATGTGTAATGGAATTGAAACAAATCTCAGTCCTCATAAGGAATAATAACTTCATATTCACGGAAGACGAACATCTTTGGAAAGACAGATTCTGGTTTTTTACTTCTCCATCTTCATAAAAAATGTGAGTAATCTTCAAAAAAAGAAATAAATCAATTAATTTTAAAATGAACTTTTGACAAATATGTGCAAATCATGCAAAGAAGTAACTTTCTGACATAAACTGGAAGAGAAAGACCTTTTGAAACAACTGCTTGTAATATCCATGATAATAGTCGAGAGCAATTCTCAAAAATAAACTTTTATTTTAGACCCGTTTCGCTAACACCGTAGCAATAGTTAACTCACTTGATTGATTAGTGATAGATGAGATAACAGGTAAAAAAATCTGTTCAAAATCTGTTTTTTCGTTAATCAGTTGTCGCACCCCTACGAACGACAACTCTCGGAAGTCGAAACTTGTGCAAGCTAAGGATTAAGGAGGTCTTACCTTTTAACGTGTGATTCATAACACGGATGTGACGATACCAAGTGAAAATCGATCGTTCAGCCTGTGGCTACCGACCGACTGATGAAGTCACATTGGCAATAAAGTATCATTTTTTAGAAAACTTCTTGATTATAATGAAACAAACGCTCCTGCTACCTCGAACCGATCGGCTACCCACAGAGAGATGAGATAACAGGTAAAATTTGGAAAACCATTACAATGTCAATCCTTGGACAGCAGGTGAATTTTGAATATGAATGTCTCTAGAATTTATGGAAAAATTTCAACAATGGTGAGTGGTTAATCTGTTGTTGGTCGTTCAAGAACATAACGTATTATAGAAAAATCATTATGATGTTGTACACTTTATTAGATACTTATTTAACGTATGCAGGGCAGTTCATAATTAAATGCTGATCCTGAGGCCCGATAATCTTTGGATGATTTTGGGAAAAATTGTTCATATCAACTGTTAATGAACTGTTTCGAAATGTTGCTTTGTATCAGTCGTAAAGTATCCAAAATCAGTTTTTGATGCGGAATGTTTTCCAATGATTTTTTTTTGGTTCAGAATTAGGAAAAACAGAACTTATTCATCTTCATACATCTTGCTATTGTTGAAGGTATTTATTTCTTCAGTAAAAAAATATGGTAAAAAATAAATATAATATCAACAAAATAACATTTATCTCAAAAACCATTAGTATTACTTCAATATTTTTGAAACGCGTGACATACTCAAGGACCAGAAGAAAGTATTGTTTGGCAGGAGTTTTGAAAAACGGAATAATTTAACCAAAATTAAAAAGAGAGTTCTAATCTTCCTCTTTGAAGATGATCACTTGGTGATCGAAACACGTGTCGAGGTGTTAAAAATACCGATTTGGTGTTGGGAAAAACCCCAGTAATATTCATTACTACACCAAAGGTTCCAAACAGTGCATCATAAGTACATAATGATAGCCAGGTCAACGGAACTAAATCTGTATTGTAAGTATTGTGTTTTATTCTTCCTCTTTGAAGATGATCACTTGGTGATCGAAACACGTGTCGAGATTTTGAAAGTAACGATTTTGTGTTGGGAAAAAACTCCAGTAATATTCATTACTACACCAAAGGTTCCAAACAGTGCATCATAAATTTATATTTTTATGTCAAAATGAAGTTGAGATTTATAAAAGTAGAAGTAGTTTCATGTTTCATTTATGCTAAACATCTTCATTGGCTATAGTTTTTTTGGAGAATAAAGGTTTTGGCTTTCTACTTCTCCATTTTCATGCAAAACATATGGGGATCGTTCAAAGAAAGGAAGAAAGCAATTATTTTTCATATAGACTTTATAGAAAAATGTGTAGTTCATGAAAATAAGTAACTTTTACAAACAAACTGAAAGAAAACTCCCTCTCGAACAACTACTTTCATATAAATATAGAATTACACGAAAAGAAAAATTCTTTCCAGCCAACTACTTTTATAAAAACATGCATATCAAAATATATCTTCTTCAATTTCAACTATAGGTGTTTTGATATAAAAAGATGACATCAGTAAAACAACAGCTCTGCGTTTAATTATGGAACATAAAATATTAATAGGTGTCAGGCGTCGGATTTGCTACACCAGCTGCAACAAACATAATATTATTTTTACCTACATTCAGATAATCAACCTTAAGATCCATTGTATTTGATATGGAACGAAGCCAGATAAAAAATAAATATTAGAAAAATTTTGTGAACCGAATGCAAGTTGTTTATGGTGATATTAATATTGATGCTAATATCAATGATACTGATATAATAGTGATTATAATGTCAATAATAATAATGATGATGATAGTTCTTTTCTCCCTAATTGTATATTAAGCCATGTTTATGGATGCACAGTAGTTGTTTATGGTGATATTAATATTATTGCTAGTATCAATGATACTGATAAAATAGTGATTATAATGTCAAAAATAATAATAATGATGATGATAGTTCTTTTCTCCCTAATTTTATATTAAGCCATGTTTATGGATGCACAGTAGTTGATAATGAAGAAAAGGTTGTTGAAGAATTAAAAAACTATTTTTTACGATATAATATTATAGAATAAATTGAATGATTGTGTGAAATAATAACAATGATACAACAAATTAACGATGAGATGAGCCAACATATGAGGCACAAATTGATTGAGGTAAATAGTAATATATTATCAATAACAACCTCCTCCCCAATTTCATGAAGCGCGATGTTTATTTTTACACAGCAGTTTACTTTGAAAGACAGAGAGCAATAAAAAATTAGATAATTTTTTGCGGCATAATGAACCATTATGAAGAAATGACTGAGGTTTGTTCTCAACATTTTTCACTAATAGTGACAATTATTTCCAAATACATATTGAACTGTCAGTTTTGAATGGTCCTTCAGCACCTTCGGAGAATCATAATATAAATTTAGAAACTATGAACGATTAAATCAATGATACAAGTTTATAATTATACAACTATACAAGTAATAAACAAGTTTTATGGTACAAAATATCACTAAGAAGTTGTATAGTATAGAATACTCAGTTATAATAATTTGATCTATCGAAATACCGTAATTTATCCTAATAACATCATTCAAGAACTACTTTGGAAATATCTACTCATTCTACCTAAAGTTTCACTTCAAGGTGATAGAATTACTTCATAAAAATAATTGTCAACATACAACACTAGCCCTGATAAAAATCCCCGAGAAACTCGTCAATGTTGGCAACGTTGCATTCAATAGTTTGTAGAGTAATTCTGATCTAAATCATATATTACTGTCAACATTTGAAATTTTGTGTGTCATTACTATCGCGACCAATAAATATTGAATTTAATGGAAATATTAGTACCTATAGTTCTGACTGTACATAAAACCTGATTTGACCTTGAAGTTTCTGAATAATATTTTGTAGTATCGAAAATAAAAAAAAATATTACTTGATGATGATAATGGAAGAAGATGATTTGTGATATCCAAGTAATCTAGATTTATTGAAGGAGAAAATACTTTCATTTAGGATTGATTGTTTTCTGTTCCTTCAATTGCCATCACTCGAAGACGATTGTGGATACTAAGAATCGAAACGTCATACAGTTTCAACATAGGGGTCTTTTTGGGGCTACGAAACCTGTTTAATACTCAGTTTGCGATTTCGTTAAATGAACGGAAACAAGAGTCCTTTCCTCTCCTCTCCACTCCTCTTCTCTCCTCCCCTCCTCTCTTCTCCCCCTATCCTCTCACCACCCTTCCACTTCCTCTCCTATCCTCTCTTCTCCTATCCTCTCCTCTTCTATCCTGTCCTGTTCTGTCCTATCCTACCGTGTAGTAATTATTATGTTGATGCATGTAAATGAATTCATCAATGCGTCTTATCTGAATTGAAAAATCTTTTCCGAGTGCTTTGAAATTAGCCACAAAATGTATAACTTTCAATTACATGAATTTAAACGAAAGACGCTCGATTCAATAATCGTCACTTTTATCCCGCTTTCAACCTCATCTGCCATAAAGAATTTCAACTACAAAGTTCACTAACTCCAAAGCATAACCCTGTTTTAATATAAATTACTTTGTTAACTTCATTAGCTTAAGCAAAGAAGTGTGAATTAATGAACTGGGATATTTAATTCAAAAGGATAAGACCATGTTCCCGCTGAAAACTTAGGTGAGAGACATAATGAGAAGGTGTAGGAGTTGGAAAATATTTGCCTCGAACAGGATGAGCAATTTGTCCTAGTTCGTGTGTGGAATAACTTGTAATTTCGGGACGGGAAATAACGAACTGAAACAGGAAAACAGGAAGCGCCGTGAGAGACAATTTGTCTCTGAAGGATATCTAGTTATTTTTAATTATATATATTGCTTAGTTTTCATTCCATTATAGTCTGATTTGTGTGCGATTTAGAAAGAAGTTCATATTCTATTTAGGATGATTTCGTTTTATTTTCGATTGAAATTGCCACTTTGTTTATGAGTTTCTCTCGCTCCTCTATATACTCCTGGATAGTGATTCTGGGTTTTGTCAAATATTTGTGTATCTTCCAACGAGACCATCTGAGTGCTTTTTTTAATTTCATGCTCGGCTAGAGCTGATTTTTTGGTATGCCAGAGATAAAAATTTTTTTCTGTTCAGAGAACCGGATACGTTCATTCCCTTTAGACCAACCTGCAGTTACAAAGGGTTCAGTAAACCCCCGGTGTAGCTTAAGGTTCTCTGGGGCTCTTACCTGACCTTGGACTCTATTTGATATATTTCGTTTGCCTGAATATTGGTTTCATGTTGTGTTTCTCTCTTTCATTGACAATCCAGGAGGAGAAACGCTAAATAAACTTCAGGTATGCCAGTTAACGGGAAAGCTTCTCTTCCTACGTTGAACATGTAACAAAACAGATTGGAACAGGGCCAATTACATGTAAGTACTCAGCATATCGTCCGGGCATAACGTGTTCTCCTTCAAATAAGCACAAATACTTGGAAATCCTCGGGATGACTATCCAAGAGCAAACCTGCCGAAACTACGACCGAAACTTCATTCGGGAGTTCTCGTGCTGTGATCGGTCATGTTCGGCGCGTTGAATTTCATATAAACGACGATGACATCCACGTACATAATCATGTCGTGACTAGTGACTTACTCAGTGATTTACGTTGTTTCTTACATAAATATTAAGTACCTGTTGTAATACTAGGTAACAACTTAAATGAGTAATTTTATATACTTGTGATGCACTGTTGGGAACCATTGGTAGGAAATGAATATTACTGTAGTTTTTTCCCAACATCAAAACGTTATTTTAACACTTCGAAACGTGTTTCGATTACCAAGTGATCATCTTCAAGAGGAAGATCAAACTGAAAAATCTCCAGTATTATTCAAGTAATTTTATGTTTTTGAAAAACCATTAATGATATTCAAAAGAAGAATATACGAACGACAGCTCTCAGAAGTTGAGAAACTTGTGCGAGCTAAGGACTAACGAGGTCTTACCTTTTAACGTGTGACTCCTAACACGGTTCCAGAATCATCCCAGCTTCAACCAGATAAATTATCTCGAGAAAAATATCTGGTCTATGCAGGAATCGAGTCCGATCGTGAGTCCGGCGCACTACCACCGCGGCCAATTCTACAACCTATTTTAAGTATTTTTAAATAAAAAGTTGTTTTGCTGATCATCAAAAAATAAAAATGTTGAAGATTGCATAACGTTGTGATTTGAAGAAAAAAAAATGAAGACTGACAATCCTTGTAAAGAAGTTTCGGTTTCAGCCGAATCTGAGACCGTTGCCGAAATTCGGTTTCGGCCGTAAAATCCAGTTTTGGTTGGACCACAGACTAACCTGAACTTCACACTAGCGTGGATATCACACATAAATAATATCGGGCAAAGATCTAACAATTGTGATCATTGTGAATCTTAACTCGACCTTAGAAATGAGGTTTTGATTCAGAACACGATGTTCAAGCCTGCCATCGTGTATGCTTCAAGCGTCTGGGGACAAACCACCTCGTATAATATCTACAAAAGCAGGTTACAATTGATGATGATCAATGCTACTGTTGAAAAATCGATGAGTCACTGGTCTTAGTTCAGGACATAGTCAATTTTCAACGAAACATCATTTTAGCTCATCCTGTACCTACAGTACCTACAGCAAAGAATCTATTGGAAAATTAGGAAAAAGTGCTGGATCTTGACGCGCGTTTCGATAAACAAGTTAGTACCATCAGGAAAGAACTAAATTTTTTCCTCATATGCTATGTTAATGTTTTTACATGCATCTACATGAATAATTGCCTGGCATAAGAATGATCAATCAATTGATTCCTGATATTTTGTTATTATTGAATTGTGTTTTACTAACTGAGTGATACCTTATATTCACCATTTTTTTCTCATAGGTTTCATTTCACAATTTTCGATTTCAAAACTACCAAAATCATCCAAAAACTTGTTATGTAGCGGTATCAACGATTAAAGCATTCATCACTTATTCTATGGCCATTCTCAATGACATGTTGAGCAATACTGGACTTCTCTGGTCAATGAAATCGAATATGTGAAACATGTTCTTTGTAGCAAAGCTATTATACTCCGCTTAGTTTGACCGATATATGTTTTATTGTAATCCTCATATTTTAGTGCGTAAATCCCAGACATATCCTTTTCTGCGTTTTTCAACATATTTTCCATTCTTCAAAAAGTTGAACCAATCCGTTAGTGTATTCTGATTCGTATGGCAGAATTATAAATTTTGTTTCTTCATCTTTCAGAGAAGTCGAGGATTTACGATGGCACTCGTGTAGATGCATAAAAAACATCAACACAGCTTGTAAGTGATGAAAGGTGAAACTGGAACCTCTGGCGTAGAATAAATCCAAAACAAGTGCTTTTCCCAATCAACAAAAATCGAATACTCTTTTCGACGCGCGTTTCATCTCCTGAAGACACCAATTTAGTTAGGAAACGCGCGCCAAGAAGTGTATTGCATTTCTGTTGATATGCTTCTTTTTGAATTGTAATGAATAGTTTCATTCATCTCCTATACATATGCATATTTATAGCAAGTCATTTGGTCTCAAAAGATATCAAGTATTAGTAATACACTAATACACTTTCAAAAGTAATTACAAAATATCACAGCACATAAACTTACAAAAATATAAGGAAAATATAAGAAACAGTTAAACAAACAGTACATAAACGTTAAGTATGTTCTCAGAGGCTAAAGGTCACAGCTTGAATATCTTCATTGACTGAGTAAAAACTGTTTCTTAGCAAATACGATTTGATGGTTCGTTTAAACTTATTCACACTCATCGTTTTGATTTGATGAGGCAGTGCATTGTAGAGACTAAAATCTTTTTTTTGTGAAATAGGAAGCTCATATCTAGGAAGTGTGATATTGTTAGAGTTTCTAGTGTTATGATGGTGAATGTCAGTATGTGTAGTTAGGTTGGACGATGTTTTGTGTATTTCAAGGAGTGAATTGTAAATGTATAGGGACGAAACAGTCATGATTCAGAGTTTGATGAATGAAGATCTACACGTATTTCTATATCCTAGATTACCTAATATTCTTATTGCCTTTTTTTGTTGAATGAAAATAACATTAGCAGCCGAGGATTTTCCTCACAGTAAAATGGCGTAACCAATATAAGACTGAAACAGTAAAAATTAATTATTCTCAAAGTTCCGTAGTTTCAAATATGCCTAAGGTGTCGCAGAAGAAATAATATGCTCGACAGTTTATGTTTTAATTGCTCTATATGAGCAGTCCAATCCAGTTTAGAGTCTGAAGTAACACCAAGTAGCTTCACATTGTGGTCGTTACGAGTAGCCTCTGAGATTTGTCATCATTTAGTTTCAGATTGTGGGCTCTAAACCATGTTCCTACTTTTTCTTCAATTTCTTTAGATCGATCTAATAAAACGTGGTTATCTGGACTTGAACTATATCATCGGCAAAAAGAAATTCGAAGGGAGTTATGAAGTTGTTTAGCTCATTATCATAAATAATAAATAAAAGTGGCCCCGGAACATATCTTTGAGGTACACCATGATTCATTTCTTTAAAATCCGATGTACTATAATTGAAACGAACTGCCTGAAACCGATTTTTCAGGTAGGATTCAAAAAATGAAAATTAAACTCCTCTTATTCCATAATTTTTTTATAGAATGTCATGATCGACACAGTCAAAGGTTTTCGAGAGGCTCGACTATACCATTGATCATATTCATTATCGCTGCTGTGGTTGAGCTATCAGCACTAAAATGTCTGTATAATTTGCTAATCGTTGTTTCAGAGTTTTTTCAATGATCTTGGAAAAAATGCAAATGATGGATATCGGACGATAGTTTTCATTCAGTGAAGTATATAAGTGTATAAGGGAAAAACCTTCGAAATATCTGGAAAAATTCCTGTGATAAATATGAGATTAATAAGTTCGGTTAACGGTATCAGAATTATATCTGATGTTTCTTTAATGATTCTACTATTTGAGTCATGAACGTCAACGCATGAACAATTATTCAACGATTTTATGGTATTCTCAACTTCAGAGTGGGTAATTGGAATTAAAAAGAAAGAAGATGAAAGTGCTGGAAGAATGTTTGAGAAATATAGTAATTCCCTTTCAGGAGTACCAGGTAATGGATTCACCTTGTTGAAAATATGGGGAGTTGATGGAGGTCATTCAAGGTCAAACCCAAAACACTACCTCAAAGTAACCTTTCCTGCATGGTGTAATGTAGGTCAAGGTCGTTCAAGGTCCAACCGAAACCACTTCCTCACCTTGACTACATTGTGCGACGTAGGTGAGGTCGTTTCAAGGTTGAAAGTGGTGAAGGGAGGTTCCGAATTAGGCTTAAAATAACATTATTATTATTTAATTCAATATTTATATGACATTAGTTGATAATAAAGGATTCATCTTTCACTTTGAATTTGAAAAAACACGTATGCTCTACACATCTTTACCTATTGACTAGACCGTTACTTGATAAACTACACCGAAATAGTAACAAACACATAACAAATTTTCAAAAATATCACGATTTGTTTTCGCTATCCCAGAAGCTTTTCCGCAGTGAATAACATAGTGAAAACTAATTATTTTTGCTAAGAAAAAGTTTGTGAAGATCAAATCGTTTCCGGTATAGTTTGTGGAATTCCATCCTTTCTTTGGAAGTTCTCCCCATTTTTTATTGAAAAACGGTGAAGTAGAAAGTCAATGAATCTTTTTCTCTATCTGAGTCGGATGAAGGATTGTTTTACGAATACCAAGAGATACTTTATTTTAAATCTACTAACATTATTCTCTTCGAGTCGTAACATAAATTCACATTATTGTATTAAGTTCAAGTGAAATCTTGGATGTATATGCAAATTGCCATCGTGTATCTCATGACCCTCACTCCGTTTAGACTTGAGCGTTTCGTTATCTTTTTATCCATCATGGCTTTCTATTATCATTAATCAGAGGCACAATTGCCGTTTTCCATTGCCTCTAGCCAAATTCTGGAATTAACAGCTTCATTTTCCTAAATAACTGATTTATTTCCAGTATGTGGTAATTTTCAACCCGCATATGTGAAGCAAATCAATTTTATGCGGAATAACACTCAATGTTATTATTCAGTTGGAAAGTTTATAAGAGTCAGCATGAAGCGTTGGTTGATTTTTACTGTTCTATTGCTGAAAGAAACCACATGATGCAGTATCCACTGAACTATACGGAAACCAGAATGAGGTTGACTTCTCAGTTCTAATTATTGATTTGGGGGTCAAGCTGGAGGATGGAGAAAATATTCAAAGAGCATAATATTCTTTATGAACATATTTGCGATGCTCCGAAGTTCTCAGATGGTCAACTGCGTGTTTTGTCTATATTATTTGAGTTAGAGTGCTTCATTTTGCTTTCAGGAATGCAGTTGAAAACCCTTGACATCTTCACTTCATTTATCGACCGAGAAGTCGGTTGTTGAATGAAGCTATTGACTCAATGAGCTATCGACTCAATTTTATGTCTGAAAATATGTTCCATTTACATAGTATGTTTTGAAGAATTAGAGGATATATTGATCCAGCATGTATCATCAACAAATTTTCATTACACATTACTCAAGATAACTCTGGAAAGATCACAAATTGTATACGTTGATAGCAACTATTTGAACAAATGCTTGTTTTGAGGGCTGAATACATGAAATATGGAGAAGTACTTTCGAAAATGTATAAAATACAGAGCTCTTCATGATGAGCGTCAATTAGACGTTTCTGGCCAACTGGACAACAGATCAGCCTGAAAATTTTACAGTAGGCACAAATTAATGTGATCTACACGCCTGAATATTTTAGACGATGCGGCGTTTTCGCTTCTACTATACAGTAGCGGCTACTTCGATTTTTCAAATAGATCACCCTGTATACAAAATCATAATATGATTTCATATCACTTTGTCAACAACCGTTTAATTCCGATTATTTTACCAAACATGTACTTTTTTAAACGCTGACAATCTTGAACTCTCTGGTACTAAGATGGTACTAAGATATTCAAATTGAAAATGAAGTGGAGTAATACTATGAGGATCTGCACTTCAAGTCAAATTTTTATTTGGTTGGTCTTCAAAAAATGAACATACTTTGATCACATAAAAATTTTAGAGGAAGTAATTTTATTCAAACAAAACACCCCCATTTTTGAGCTCTACATCCAGTTTCAGATTGACTTTGTTCAGATAATCCTATTTCAATTGCGAATCGTTTCGAGATGAACTTGTTATGGAGTAATCTCAAGAAAGAATGAGTATTTTCTTTTATGAATTTTTTGATAACGTGTATTGACAATTCTATAACATTTCAGTCTGACAGTACTTATCAACGTAAAAACAAACTATATCTAGATCTACAAGGTATCTCAGAACAAATAAATCAAAACTTCTTTTTTTTCTATCCACAACATACTCCCACCACACAAAGTCAAAATCCATAAGCTTGGGAGCGTTAACTTTACGTCCATAACTCGTGACAATTTATTTTTTCTCCTCTTTAAACATTGGTTGAGATGTCGATGGTTGAGAAAGAATTGAAAAATATCTTTCTTCAATTTTCTCTTCAGCCGTTTTCTCTTGGAATTCAGAAGATAAAAGTGCTCCATCTGGTCTGGAGATTTCTAGAGGGTGAATTCTCTGGAAAGGACGAGTTATTTCCCCTCCTGTGGCTAGTTTGATTTTCGCCACTCTGGCAATATTACCTCTTCCTGGATATACTTCTAGTATTCGGCCCATCGGCCAAC
>WOGN01006201.1:0-11497 GCA_015342105.1 Leptinotarsa texana
AAGAAAGTTTTTGGCTTTCTACTACTCCATCTTGATACAAAAAAGAAGGATTAGGGAATCTTCCAAAGAAAGAAGGAAGTAAATCTATATAAGGATGTATAGATCATACAAAGAAGTAACTTTCAGACACAAACTGATAGAAAGTCCTCCTGAAACACGAATTTTATTTTCTGAAGCAATATCGGGAAAGTTTTTTCACTGTTATATTGAAAAGTAAATCTATTGGTTCTAAAAAAAATTTAATTCAAAAAATCTCACCTGAAAAACTCGTGGTCATCCTTATACCACTTGACGGCATATAAATCTTCTGTGCCCATGTCGAAGTGGCAGTCAAGTTCCATACCATCACGTAGATCGGCTACCGGTGGGGCGTTCATGCTTGTCAAGCGCAGACCACTCGATTCTCCAACTGAAATTTATGAAGTGATTCGTTTACACATTGAGGAACGGAAAGTGTTCATGACTTATATTTCTTTATCAATACGGTTGCACCGACTGGTACATATTTTTTTGAGTTAAAATCACTTAGGGGTGGGATTTGAAACATAATGATTTTCGTCTGATATGATATAAATTGATTTGAAATCCCTGAAAGAATCTGTAGAAAAATTTTAAAAATGTAAAAAGAGATTAGCTGAAAAATAAAAATGATATCAAGGAAAAAACTGGAAATTACAATGAAATAAAATACAAGCAACAACCAAAAATACAAAAAAAGAGCTATTAACACGAGATGAAATTAACAAATTATTAACAAGAAATGAAAAATTAAAAAGATGTCAAACCAAGTTACTACACGACGTTTCGATTGTTATTATCCATAATCGTCTTCGGGTGATAACTGGACTCTGAGATCTGACTATTTATAGGCTATTCGAGTGCTTTTACCTATCCCCTCTTCCCTCTCACCGCTTCATCGGTTTTAGCGGAAGCTGACCGTTTGTCGGGAGTTGGTCGTGTTTTCTTTTTTCCCACACCAGCGTTCCTCCTTGTGGATGATTTCAGCTTGAGCCCACTTGATGTTATGTTTATGAGTCGAAACATACACTGCTATTCCTGATTTGATGGTTTCTCCTCGCTGTGTGTGTTTCTTGTGCTCGGCAATGTGAACTTTCAATGGTTATCGGTTTCACCGATGTATGTTTCTCCGCATTCGCGAGGTATCCGGTAAATGCAATTCTTGGAATCGCAGTGCGCGTTGAGTGGACTAGTTTTCGTGAGGCTGCTATGGATGTTATTCCCAGATCTGAAGCAGGTTCTGACGCTATACTTGGACCCAATCCTTGGGTTGTGGTTGTGGCGGCTTCTCTTCCTTATGGAGCTCTTTCAGTCTTTCAATAAAAGCCTGTTCTACCATCACTTTGGAGTAACCCTTCTGTTGAAGGTCATTTTTGATTATGCCTATTTCTTTTTCGAGACCTTCGTTTGTATTACATAGCCCTAAAGCACCACCATAAGGTGGTGTCCTGTGTGAGTAGGTTTTCGATATATAGATGTTTCACATTTAGTGTCGGTCCTCTTCACCAATACGTCAAAGAATGGCAATTCGTTGTCCTTCACCATTGTGAAAGTGGTGGAAGGACAGGAAGATGCTTAGTTCTACATTCCCATAGTTTCATATTATGAAGGTGTCGTCCACTTATCTGAACCAGACTCGGGTCTTCTTGTGAACTTGCGTGAAGAATTCGTCCTTCAGTTGAAAGTAGCAGTTTCGTACACAGCATTCTACTAAATTAATGATTACATGTAGCGGTAAGTTAGTTCTATCTTTCAGGATAGCTTTCCCTGTATAATTGGAGTGCTTCTTTGACAGGGACGTGTAGAGACTTTCCACGTCGAAACTGATCAGTTTCAACTTCGTTTAAACCGTTGAAGCGGAGAGAGAGAGAGAGAGAAGATCGGATAGGTGGAAGCACTCGAATCACCTATAAATAGTCAGATTTCGGAGGAAGTCCAGTTATCCCTGGAAGACGATTGTGGATACTAACAATAGAAAAGTTGTGTAGTAACTTGGTTTACAATCTATTGATTTATAATTTTCAATTTTTTCCTAATAATTTTTTTATTTCATCTCGTGTTAATAATTCTTATTTTGTATTTCTGTTTGTGTCTTGCATTTTATTTCACTGTGATCTCAGTTTTTTCCCATAATATAATTGATGTTCTCCAGCCAATCTCTTTTTTTATTTTTTACTTTTTTTACAGATCCTTTCAGGGAATTTCAAATCAGTTTACATCATATTAGACAGTGGATGTCCAAACGAATGAAATGCACCACGAAACATTGTCAATCACCTTCAAACAAATAGTGATAATCCTTATAGAATTCGGAGATTCGAATTATCTTAAAATATTATTGGTAGGTACTCCAGCAATTGGCAAAATTTTCATCGAATATTCAATGAACGGTGTAGCGCAGATTTTTAAATAATGGATTGTTTTCTTCAGGAATTCCTTTGATATAATAAATTGTTTGCTAGTTTTTTCTCGGGTGTGGTACTTGAGTTATGCAAAAACAGTGAATTTGTAACTTTACTGTACCATTTTACAATAATTCTTGTTAATGAAAACAATCAATTTTCAACGAAGTTCAGAAGTTCACTGTGTTAATCTTCAGAGTTCTAAAAAGAGAATAATTTCCTATGGAAATCACAACATACCAACACGAATACTCATTCACTATCAGTTTCTATGAAAAGTTGAAGAGAGTCTCACTAAAGCGTTAGTCCTCAGTCCCAGAGAAACTAAAGAGAAAAAAAAAACAGTTACTGATAGTGATTTACATTGGATTTCGCTGAAGATTACATCCATTTGGAAAAACCTTCTCAGGTACCGCTCTTGGTGGAATCAATTGTGCCAAGTCTCTTGACCACCTATCGTGAAAGTATCTTTAGGAGAAAGATAAATCTCCAACTTTCTTCGATGTTCCAGGCTAGCAAGGTTGCAAGTGATGTTTGCGTGTCCAATCAGGCAGATGGCTTTTTTCTGGATGAAATCCAGCAACTTCAGGATATGTTCGCTTTATAAAGCATAAAAAGTTGCTGAGATGTGTATAGTTTTCTGGTTCGGAACAGTGTTCCAAGCCTTTAAGAACCAGCCTTTGCAATTCCAATAGTGAGGAAAATGGTTCCAAAGGTTTGTGAAATGCACTCATATAATATGCATGTTCATTTCTAGTAATCCAGTTGAGGCAAACTCACTAGTACTTATATCAGAGAAAGTAGCGAGTATTGGTCAATAAAACGAAAAATGAATGTTACATATTTTTCGTTTAAGGTAGTCTCCTTTCCGAATATAACACTAACGCCAGTGAAAAACCCAATCATCAAAACATTATTTGAAATCGACTTCTGTGCTCGCTGCGAATTCTCTTCTATATCATTGACTGAAAACGAGTGCCTTGAAGTGGCAATTTGAGTTTTGGAAAAAATGGATAGTGTTTGTTGAGTTTCGGCCAAAAATTTGTTTGTTTATGAGATAGTGCGTGTGCAAAATCGAGTTTTCTTTCTACATATCTGATCTTTTTTAACTAATTGGCTCTCTCAAACGCCGCATAATGCTGAGATAATATTAGTTGGTCACTGTCTCGCCTTCTGGCGAGAATTGCGAGTTCACAGCACCGTGGTAAACGAAAAGAACTGTTAGCATCACCTTTATTTTTATCAACTTTGACGAGCTTTTTTTGGTTTCGGCTTAGTTATAAGACGCCAGTCCGAAGATTGTTGACTGGTGAGCAAAACAAATTCGTAAACCCATGTCTCATTACCAGTTATAATGCGTTTTATAAATGTGGCGTTGGAATTGACTCGTTCTAACATGTCCTCAGCGACCTTTACGCGATTGAGTTTCAACAGAAAACTCATGTCTTGTAGCACTAGATGAGCGGTAATTCGTTTCACACCAGAAAAAATCGTTTAAAATGGTACGAACAGATTCTTGGGACCAAAAAATTCCAGGGGTTGTCTATTTAAGAGTCAAACGATGGTTTTCAGTCACCATTTCCTCAACTTTAGCGATGTTGACTTCAGTTGAGGTTGCTGATGTCCAACCAGAGCGGAATAAATCTTCAACCAGACCTCCACCGCTCTTAAATGCACCTTACCACTAAGTCATACGCAGATGTTTTTGATAACATCTATTTACTGTTAATCTCATGCAACATTTTCAGCACACAAAATTTAAGAGCAAGTCTTTGTCTCAAATTTATTTGAACAAACTAACTGGTCAAACTTGAAGAACGTTCAAAGCTCGTATAAAGGAACACATAAATAGTTTTTAGTGTGGGAAAGTAAACTCCAGAAATGACACTCATTCAATCACAGAGGGACATGAATTCAACCAAGAATTCAAGCCCCTCCATTTCCAGAGAAAAGATTTAAAACTTAACCTGTTGGAGAATATGGAAATAAACAAATTTAAAAACTCTCAATTTCTTATGAAGGATCAAACTGAACTAGATAAATTGCCATAATTGAATATGTTTATTTTCAGGTGAGGAAAGTTAAGTATAATTACGGTACTTTGGGAAATTTAATTTATTCATAAAGTTAATGAATTTATACCTGACCTTTTCAGGTATATTGATTAATTGGAAAGTAGACACACAAATAGAAAATATGTTAAAGCATAAACCAGTTGTCATTTAGAAGTAACTTATTATTTTACGCTTGAGAAAGTCATTGTATAGCGAAACACATGTCGCGGTTTTTGTAAAACCCTTTATAGTGAAAATCATATAATAAACTGTATCGATGAGTTTCAGTATGGATGTTCTTCTAGTATCGGACAGTTGGTTTCAATTGAACTAAATGACGTATTTTGCTCAAACTCGGCGTGAGAATAGAGGTAAATTTCAAAAGGATTGATTTTTGGTACTTTCTTAACCGAATATAAGAATGTATTGACAAGACAAGGTCATCAATGTTGACAATCCATGCACTAACTTAAGGTACAAACAAAAGGTTTTTCCTAATGCATTCTACTTTATCGATCAAAAAGATTTAAGTCAACTTCAGAATCTTGGCCACTGTGGTAGTAACGAATAAAGTTCATCAGCCATTTCTGTTGGATAGTTGACTCCAAGAAGAGAAGAAAAGCCAAACGAAAATTTCAAGATTCTGTTGAAACACATTCGAAGTGGGCAAAGAAAGAATATAGAAGGTCATCAGAATAATATGGCGTTATATTTCATTCGATATCAAGAAGTGATATGTATAGACGAGGAAAATAGAACCTTAAGGAGCTTCTACTGGTTCTCGAAGCACAGAATGATCTGTTGTTCATCTGAAAACAGTAGCAAATGAAATATTACATTTGAATTCAGAACACTTAACTGTAATATACAAATGAATGAATTGAACTTGTCTTCTTTTGTGAAAAAACGTTTTTGCTTTCAACTTCTATATTAGCAATACGATATTTCACATCTTATTAAAACAACAATAAAAATAAAATAAAAACAACAATAAAAAATAATTGGCGCTCCGGGGCGACTTCGTTGATTTCAGCGGCGCATTTGCTTTTTCAGCTGCAGAAAAACCCGGAAAAATATGCAGCACCACATCATCTGAAGATCTTGATCTAACAATGTCCTCTCTCTTATTAAACAAAATATAGGGTGTCTCCAGAGGCTCCAGAACACTTTGTGACACGACTATCGTCAAACTTAAAGCAGTCCGTTTTGTTTTTGACCAAGGCGTAATAATGACCAAATTCAACGCCAGAACCAAATTCAATGCCAGAACCACATGACTGCATGAATATTATAATAGTGGTCTATTTCATCTTTTTCGAACCTTCCAAAGAGTTTCTTGTTTCCGTTAGAGGTTGAGTTTTGTTTGAGGATCATCAGTGTTATTATTAGATTGACTGGTGCCTCAGCTATACTTGTTTCCTTATAACAGACAGTTAGATTGGCGCATGTTTGGCAATACAGTCGATCATCACCTATTTAAAATTCCATTTTCAGATGATATAACAATAAGCTTCGCACGGCTGGTTATTAGTCATATTAGGAAAAGTAGATGAAGTTCCAATATCAATCAACAGATTAGTCGATCGGTCGGTAGCCAGGTGGTTTGACGTGTTCACTCACTCGAATTGACTGCCGTGTTGGTCGGTGGTTCAAGCCCTGGTCTGAACGATCGATTTTCACTTACTATCGTCCAACCCGTATTAGGAATCACGCGTTAAAAGGAAGACCTCGTTAATCCCTAGCTCGCACAAATATCGACGTCTGAGAGTTGTATGCAAACTGCTTTCAAACTTTTCATTGGAATATGTAGATCATAAACGAAAGTTTCTTTAGGTTACATACTGGAAAAAAACCTATTCAAAACAACTACTATTACACGAACAATGAATTACTCGAAAGGAAAAACTTCCTTTCGAAAGAACTTCTCTCATTTGAACATTGAATTATGCGAAACTCACTTTTTCCATCCAGTTTTCACTACTAACGTTCGTTATGGAATTGATATATACAGTGCATTTCTTTAATGCCCCCTCTTTATTTTTGAATGGGTCAAGTCAAAACACTGAACTTTGGGATAATGGAATGAAAGCATGAATACTTCATTTTGACGTGAAATTACCAGATGAAAGTTTCAAGATGGCGATTGGGTAAAAAAATTAAATGAAAAGGGGCTCTTGTGATACATATTTTTGAAGCTCCTGACAAATGCTTCATAACCCTGAAATGTAATGTCAATATCTTCAACTACTGAAAACTGGCCGAACTTTCATTAATTGCCTGAATACATTGACATTTAACTACATAATATCAGGTAATACGTTTGAGGTCAGTTCAGAAGATGTTCGAAATGGTTGCCTTAAACTTCTTGACATATGAACAGCGTATCCAATATTTCACGTCGAACATTTTCGAACACAGTAACGTCAATATCTCCACAAATATTTATTATTCAATGCCGTGTATCCAATATTGAAACAGGTTCAGTTTCGTATACTATTTGCTTCAAACAGCCAAATAAAAAAAAACTCCAAAGATGTGAAATCTGGCGAGCAGGCTGGCCATTCAGTAGGACCTCGACGGCCAATCCAGCGACCGGGAAAAGAAGTATCTAAATAGTTTCTTACTTGTCTGGAGTAATGTGGTGGTACTCATTTTGTTGGAATACAATATCCATATCGAATTCATTAGGATTCGTTTCGACGATTTCAGTGATGAGAGGGTCAACAGTAGAGAGGGTCCAGTATATTCAAATATAGTTTCTATGTTGAATTTCGATCAATAAATAGAGGTCCTACAATATGGTTTCCCAATATTCCTGCCCAAACGTTATTTTTTCCGGATATTGTGTATGTGTTTCCCGGAAAACGTTAGGGTTGGTGTCATTCCAATAACGGCAATTTTGTCTGTGAATATTGCTTGGAAAAATGTACATTCGTCACTAAAATAATTATTGTGGAGATAGGTAGGATGCCTTGCAATGGTTTTTGTCGTGATTTCGCAGAATTCTGTTTTTCGATTGGGGTCATCTTCAGTTAATTAATGTAGGTACCATTTTGATTGTATGGATGATACCTATTCCTCTTCAAAAGTGGAAGGAGACACCTTACAAACATTCGTGACGAAATAAGTAGACTGTTCAGGATTTACAACGAACTCACCAATTATTTGCACTTGCTGTTCTTCCGGAATGGACGGAATTGACCATTCTAGAGATTGTTGACGTGGTACCTTTCTACTAGTAAAATCAAAAACTAAATGGAAATATTCAAACTGAACAATGATGTTTGTTGTTATAAACAAAAAATAACTTAACAAACCTTATCGGATTGTTGGAATTGCTATATGACAGATGAAAATGAATATTTCTAGGAATATCGATATTAGTGTGTTTGTCTTCATGAAATTAATAAATGTTTTGCCATTTTGTAGTAGTTGAAGATATTTACTTCATATTCTAGGGTTGTGAAGCATTTGTAAGGATCTTCGAAATGATGTGTAATAAGACCCTCCTTTATATTTAATTTTTTTCCCAGATGGCGCCCAGTCGCCATTTCGAAAGTTTCATCTGTCACTTTCTCTTCAGAATAAAGTATTCATGCTTTAATTTCGTCATCTCAAATTTCAATTGCAATCCTAACTACATAAAACTATTATTCTCACTATAACTCTAGTTCCTATTATAACCCTACAACTCGAAACAATTGCAAACTTGGATTGAGCGAAAAGGAATATCAAAAAGGTATCTGACTAGTATGGTGTGGTGTTTTATTACATCGATCAGAAAAAACAACGAATGAAGGTCACTTTTCTTTTCAAAGCAAAGAATGGTCTGATCATTCAATGTCTATATCGAAGGTATTCTACTCTCCAATTATACTTTCAATTTTACTGATAGCATATCCTTAGTTGAAATTGAAATTCATCAAAATCGAATTTCTTCTCAGAGTTTTTAAGTTACTAGGGCAATCTCCACCGGAATTACCCTATATTGGCCACATTAACAGTCACATTCTGAGCGCCGCTGGTGGTTGGCTCTTGTTTTGTGCTTAAAAAGTCAAGAAATATTCAAAAATTTTCTAGAGCTGTATTTTAGGTCGATGAAAAAAAACTGTTTCAACTGTTTCAGGATTTTAGAACGAGATTACTTTCTTCATTTTCGTTTCATTCGAAACGTCTCTACTAAATCGCCTTTAACTGAATGACCAGAAAATCTTATTCGAATCCATCCACCTAATCTCTGGCAAATCCTCACATCCATTATATAACCGATGAATCGATTCTATTCGATTCGATTGATCCATTTAAGTCGCAAATTGTATCGGAAACAATAGGCTGAAGTCTAGCGAAATTCAATTATCTCCACAAGTTAAAATAATGGATACGTTGGAAACCATTATTGCTGTATAGTCTTTAAACTGCCTTGAGCTCTGAATATTGTCGATTCAAAAAACCAGACGAATTGAGGAACTTCAACTTCGGTTGGAAAGTTTTGTGATTAATTCGAAGTTTTGCTAGAAGAGCATAGTTTTATTGAAGAGTCACCGATTTGTTCAGTGGATAGATATTCTGAAGCAAACGACGCATATAGAAAGAAGTAAAGTTGTTATCCAGATGATCAAAACTCACTTCCATAAAATGTAGAAAAAAATGTACTGTCCTATCCTGACAGTTATGAAAAATTATAGGGCTTCAAGTGATGACTTTTTCTGATTGAATCAGATTGAAAACCAGTATAAATTTGGCTAGTGAGTTCATTTTTTCCATATTGAATTAAACTTGTGACTCCAGTGTTACCTGTTTGAAGAAGATCAGAAGAGATCAGACATGTATTCAATATAGTGACATGAAATTATTTATCAGTACATGAAAAACTGTCTTCGTGTGTCTAAGTAAGTAGACGTGTATTGAACGATGCGACATAAGAGTAAAATTACAGCAATACCAGCAGAAATAGTTTTTGGAGTGAAGACAAGCATAGTGATAATACATCAGTTACTATCGTTATCAAATCAGTTGGTGCAGAAGAACTGAAGTGAGTAATTCAATTTTTTATAATGAGTGTTAGAAATAAAAAGGTCAAAGACGAACTGCAGACAACTAACAAAAACCTGGTAACTAAGCTTTACACTTCCGAAGAATTCATTGATAGCATCAAGGCAACAATATCTGAGGAAATTACTGAAATTAAAAGTCTGAAACAAAACAATGAACAACTATTGCTAAGACTACAAGATCAAAACGAACTGATGGAAAATTCCAATTATAAATTGGAGATACGTGAGTAGTCATACAAAAGGAGAAACGTTAGGATTCATGGTGTGACAGAGGAAGAAAACGAGGACTGTAGTGCGAATATCATGAAAATAAAAACAAATATAATGTAACTGGCAAATTACTCAAACTGATATTGACCAGTGCTACAGAACTGGAACACCAATAGCCAACAAAAATGGTGTAGTATTCTTGAGGTTCCGAACATTCTCCATCAAAAACCTCATATATGAAAATAACTGGCATGGATGTGAAAGAAGAAAGAAGAGTGATTAATTTTTGGGAACGGAAGTTGTTGGCTTTCTACTACTCCATCTTGATACAAAAAAAAGAAGGATGACGGAATCTTCCAAAGAAAGGAAGGAAGTTACTCTATACATAGATGTGTAGAAAGCCAAAAACTTTAATTCCCAAAAATATGAATGTATTAATAGCAAATTCGCATTCTTTCCAGTCATAACATTTTTACACAAACGAGTTCACGTTCTTTATATCATTTAATTAATTCAATATTATCTGAGATACCCTCTCTATTCAATTTTTAGATTTTTTGGTTTATTTATCTATAAGAAATGTCTTCTTCTTTTTTGTGAATATAAAATATCTGCTTAATCATAACTTACATTTATTTTTATCACTGTGGTTTTGGTTGAATACTATAAATTTGAAAACCTTGAAAATAGCTACTCTGAATGTCAGATCTTTGGTACCCTCTACGAATGTTGGCAAAATATTGATTGATCTAATATAATAATTTGCGATTCCTGGCTCAGCAATAAAATAAATGGAAATTACCGGAGTTTTTTCCCAACAGCAAATCGTTATTTTCACACTTGAACACGTGTTTCGATCACCAAGTGATCATCTTCAAGAGGAAGATAAAACTGGAAACTTCACTGTGGACAGCACAAACGTGCTGGGTTGAATTTTTTAGTGCATCGTCTTTTGACTTTTTCTATAGCACATGATAGGTTCTCGAAAGAAAAACGTGTAATACAGGAAATAGCAGCCACTAATGATTTCCCGAGGGGTACTGTAGATGACATAATATGGAAGAAGAAGTTTAGGTTAAGGAGGAACGAAATCTCGACTTACAGAAAAGACAAAAACCAAGATAAATACATCTCAGTTCCATACCACCAATATACTAAGAACTTTGGAAAGATTTTCAAGGAACTAGGTATGAACGTGGTTTTTAAAACAAGTCATACACTACAGAGCCTTTTGGGAAGTCCAAAAGTCGAGAATTCGGAAAAAGTCTGTAATTTACGAAATAGAATGTAAGGACTGCAATGCAAAATATTATGGACAGACAAAAAGATCTATTAAAGTGATATATAAGGAACACATAGCACACATGCGGAAGGTTCATTCTAAATCAATCGATACTACAGGTTCCTATAAAATTTCCAATTTGATACTGGAAACAAAGAAGTTCCATTTCACATCCATTTATCTAATTTGAGAAGAAATATACACATTATTAAACGTATTCCAAAGGCTGCAAGGTTACTCTCTGCAATCCCCCTCACAAAATTAATTAACGAAAGTGTATCCAGGAATTCTTTCACTGCTTGGAAAAATTTGCTCATGTTTGCTTATAAAAGTTTCAGTATTCAGAGTACTGAAGATAATCGAAAAATTTCAATCACAACAATAGTGCAGAAAAATTTGAATAGTTTCAATAATAACATTACAAGATCGACTAATTGTTATGCCAAAATTTCTGTTAAACATTTGTATGTATTATAA
>WOGN01006202.1:0-12607 GCA_015342105.1 Leptinotarsa texana
AACATTATTTTAAATACCTATGTCTTACTCTTATCAAGCAGGAATACAAACGAATGATATATTATATTAAACAGAACTGGTTGAAAGCTAAATAATCTTGAACTGTGTCTTTGTATTGTATTATAGGGTTTGTTTTCCATTTTATTTTATTTTAAGTATAATAACAAATTATAATAGTACATGTTTGATTACATTTACGATTGAATATGTTCGTAGTCGAATACCTTTATATGTTATTCATTCTATGTTTTTGTTTCAATATTTCAATGTATGTATTTATATGCCCATTCACACCAAATTTGTATCTCGAAACAAGTATTCACTTACTTATCGAGCATCTCGTTATTTATTTGAACTTCCAATTTGTACTTCTCATTTGTATTTGTATTTGGATCTTAAATAAATAACATATTATTATAATGATTATTAATTACATCAAATAAATTGACATTATTGATAAGAATAAAACTGTAAATGTAATTATATGTAAATGTAATTATATGTTTTTAGATAGTAAACAAATGCTGATACCTAACCTCTCAATCAGTTCACTTTTTTCCTTTTTGCGGACGCCCATAACGTTTTAACTGCCTTTTTAATTGTTCACAATTATGAGCCTCAACTGAATTATAAGCAAGTGAAGCACCATCAATGGTTGTTTCCAATAATTTATTTGTTTGTAGAGTTAATATTTCTTGCCCAGCCATTGTTGATTAAAACAGTACGAATGTTTTGAATTACCATTTCAATATGACAGCTACTATTCCTATTCCATTATCATGGTAGTACTATAACGTACGTTTTAATATTATTTTCTATATGTTCTACTCATGAAAAAAATATGAGTGTTTTTCATGTTATATTTTCTGTGGTGTTTATTACCAGTCAAAATAATTATATTTCCATGCACATGATTTTATTTGATTCTGTTATTTCTTTCACGTTGAAATTTTATGTAAGATAATCATTTCCTGTTCTACTTTCACCAATCTAAAAATAAAATATTGAATACTATATCAAGAAATTGGTTTACCGATGAGATAAATAATGTTGTGGTAATTTTTTTGAACTTCAGACGACATGACACAATTCAATGAATTCAATTTCGTTGATTGCACTAGCGACAGGACCGGATTTGGAAATCGAACTGATAGCTGTTGTCATTATTGATTTGATGTTTTTCTAAATACATCATTTATCTTCCGGGGAGTTATAACAAACTCATAAATAACTTTTTAAGTTATGACTTTTCAAGTCAGAAGTTAAATTGACAATTCTTAACCTGAATTTTACTGAAGTTTTTTACATATTCATAATCACACTTCAAGATTCTACCACAAAAAAAAGGTGAAGTATTTCTTAGTGGTGTTGATAAAAAACATTCACCTCCGTTTCAGTTATATTTGTCAATAAGGATATCGAATACACATATACAGGTTGTTTATTAAACAATCGGCAAAAATGTAAGGAAGTATTCCATGGACTATTCTATGGATAGTTTGTTCCTTGATGATTTTTGATAGGGCGCTTTATTTCGCAGATACGAAGCGAAAAAGTATTTTGACAAAAACAAATTATTATAGTTCAAGTAAACGATAGAGTAAACCTACTTTTCAACAGTTTCCATTTAATAATATAGTTAGGAAGCTAACTAATTTTGTTATTCAATAATCATTCGTTTTGAGGGCACCTCGCTATTTTGAAAAAAAAATGTTTGAATGTATTTACGTATTTCGATGTGTAGATTACCAATCCGAAAGAAAAAAGCTCTTTCTTATTTGCAAAGTTACGGGCTTTCAAAATTCAGAAAAGGGTAATGGCATAGTTGATACGACTGATGTTGTCGATATTCCTAAAGTAATACAAATGTTTTTTGCCTTCATTGTTTGTGTTTTTCACTCACGTCGAACTAAAAATCCAAGTCTTCGAATTTGAAGTAGTAGGTGGCGGCAAATACCAACCGCTTTTTCCTGAAATGTCACTAGTAACTAACATAGAAATAGAAGAATATCACCAGAAAAAGCATTCGTTTTTAAACTAAGTTTTTTATAAGAAAAATATTGATTGTTGAATTGAAAATGTAAATCAAGGACCTAGTGAATAAATACTTATTTTTAAATAGTTTATCTTGTGAAAAAGAAGGCTGAAAAGTTGCCCTTTTCTGAACTTTGAAGAGCCGTAACTTTGTAAATTAGAGAGAGCGCTGATTTTATTTTCGAATTCGTAATCTTTGCATCAAAATACGTAAGTACACTCAAAAATATTTTCAAAATCGCCAGGTACCCTCAAAACGAATATTTACCAATGATTCGAAGCTTTATAACTGCTATTTATTATATGCGAGCGCTTTCGACAGCTGGCCGTGCAATCATTATCAAGCCGCTACTCAGTAGAGGCTGTTTATAATGTAATATTTTCTTCCGCAACTAATTAGCGAATAAATAGCGGCATATTATGAAATCATCTGTTTTGCAAATTCCGAAAAGTGTCTCGTCAACTTGATATACATCCAAAATTGTTATTGTTGAAATTATTTTTCGCCCCTTAGAATACATCCTGTATTGGTATTGTATTGGTATTGGTATTGGTATTGGTATTGTTTTTCATTCTTGAGTTGTGACGGGGAGATATAATAGAGAAGCCCAAGCGGGGATTTCGGGATTCACTGAAGCGCGGAGATTAATATACAGGGGGATACCCTGTACCCGGTTAAGTACCTCCACCAAATATGAACCCCATATGTAAGGCCGCCTGTGAGGAATGAAGGATCAGATTAGTTAAGAAAAATTGATTTTCAGAAATTGTTGAGCGCGTCAGATTAAGGTAGGGTGAGTTAGTTACATGCTAAAAAATGTATATTCCAGTAATCTGACAATTTGAGGGTGACGTAAAGAAGGGGGAGGACTGCAAAGTTGTAAAAAAAACGTCATTTTGACATTCTCGAGCGTAGCTATTTTTGTTTTTATTTTGAAAAAAATTATTCAAGGATATCGAAAAATATATAATCTGACGATTTCCGCAAGCCGAAATAGCAAACATTCGTCGAGAAAGTTTAATGCGTGTAGCTGTGTGATCCCTATATTTTTCTCTCCGCGTTTCTATTCCTTTTTCACTTCTTCTCTATCTATTACTCTCTCACTCCGTGTCCACTTTGAATTCTGTTGCCATGACGCCATCACAGCTGATCTCAGAGACTCGTTCGTGATGAAGATAAAGATGATGATTAATTAATCAATTAATCGATAGACGTAGCCATTACTACGTGGTAGAAAATCATATTGATGAAAAGAGAAATGAAACTTTCTGTGTTTTTACCACTTATAGTCGAGTTCAATGATGAAAAAAAACATTAAAATATTTTTTGACAGATTCGGCGAATCCCTCTAGATAATCGTCAGATTATGAGACATTATATCTAAAACATAAAGATGTACCATATATATCTTAATCTGATGCGCTTGAGTATTTTTTTGCACATTATAATAATAGCCGCGTCAGACCGTAATCGTCCGATTATTGAATGAGAGCTTTTTTTTGGTGCACTTAACACCCCCTTAGAAAATCTGACGCGCTCGAATTTTTTTTCATTTTCAACCCTTACGTATAACCACCCACATCATGCAAACGATCAGATTAACATACCAACATTATGTCCATGTAACAGTTTTTTTACATATTTAATAACCTATAGCAGCTTCCCCCACCGATGAAAAGGTGTATATTATATAACACTTTTGTCTTCTATTCATCTAAGCTTTGCAACCTAATAGGTTCTCTATGACGCTCGAGTAAATCCCCATTTTGCATCGTGGGCTACCCTTCTAATATGCGCTTACTTCTGTTAGTACGGTACTATTGGGGGTAACTGACGTATATGAGAAGTTCAATATATTACACAAAGAACGCATATAACATGATATATTGAAATGAATATTTTCACAAAGTATTTTTGAAAAAATATTCATTAGATGAATAGTATTTTCACATTCGACAATTTATATATTTCTCCTGCACATTTTGAGCTCGAATTTCCCAATTATAAGAGGCCAATATTTCTTGGGAAATTGGATGTAGAGTTGAAGGATTTTTATTACTAATGTTCATGTGTGGTCTACTGACTGTGCAAAAAATGAGCTTTCACATGTTTTCCAATTGAAATTTGAATATTTTTAAAAGTTAATGCTCCCACATTGAATACAGTTATGTTATTTAAAAAAGTTCAAGTAAAGTGAAGATTGTTTCATTCGAGTTCTATTTCAGTTCATATCAAATTTTAGAAAATTGTGAATTTTTCATTCGATACATTGTTTTTCAATACTCAATACTTTGCATACTTTTTGAGCAATCTCTAACTTCATGTTAATTGCAACGATGTTCAATTCATTTTTCAAATATTGTCTTCAACAAGGAAAATACTCATGTTAACGTGTATATAGAAAATCTTCGAGTGGAAGTACAGAATTTGAATTTCAATTTTTCATGAAGAAGCTTCAAACAGAACATTTTTTTGAAAAACTTACAAACCAAAACTACTGAAAGAGCGTTTGAAGAATTTGTAGTGTGACTGTTTGTTTTTTAAAACTTGTCTGTCAAGAGTTTTCATTTATCAAATGTCTGTAAATATATTTTATTCCTATGGTATTATGAACATTACTTAAAAATATAGAATCAGTTTCGTTTCATGGAGATTGCTATGAATACGTGAAGCCTTAAATATTTTAAGTAAACGACAAAAGGAAAACCTAGTTCCATATTCTATCTTGCATAACAATGTAGTAGTAGTAGTAGTTAGGTAGATCCAATTCAAGTGGGTCTATTCGACTATCTACTGCAACATGCAACGGTTTATTGTGGCTTACACCTATTGAAAGTCAACCAAATGAGTTCAGCTTCTCAACGAAGTCGATTATTTTTTTTCTGATTGATTCGGCCATTACTTGATGAAGATTCATAGTAATTTCATAAACTACACCTCACGATTTGATTTTCACAAACTTTAGTGGATATCAAAGCCGATTACTTTATTTGGGGGGTGATGTTTTTTTAGGTCAGATGGCAACTGTGAAACTCTACAAATCTCGGTCCGTAGAAGGACAGGCAGTAAGAATATGCTCCGTTCCATTCCATCTATTCCATTCATAAATGGCGCTGTCGTGGTAAAAACCTTAGTAGGACAGTAAAATATAGAAAGATGGTGAGGATGTAAGGAAAAGGTGAATTTAAAAAAGATATTGACAGTCCATACATCATTTGTCATATAGGCCAGACTAACAGCGTTGCCAACCGTACAATTTCCATGGTACACGAAGCATAGTTTGACTTGGTGTACCGTGTAGAGTGCAATGGAATACTGTTTACATCTTAACTTCATCGTGGTCCAACGAAATATTAGCAAAATTGGTATACCCAGATCTTGCATTCGATCAACTCCGGTGATCCCTATGTTAACAAGAGTGTACTAAAAAATTATAACATCAATTTTGTTATTGAAGATACTGAGTTTTTATTATTTTCATCACCTCTAATGAGCACAATATTTTCAATAAAACAGATGTCATGTATGTGTGAAACCTTTACTCGTGATTCCATTGAATGGAATGGTCTTTTACGATTATATACATGTTGTTATTGTTCTCCATTTTCTTCATTACTGTAATATTCTTCGAATGGAAGGACTTCTTCGGCAAGAAAAATAGTAGAAGTTGATGTTGGCGTGTCGATCATTTGCACAAACTTATAATTCGATGCCATTTCCATAAATAACATCATATCTGCGACGATGAGGATTGCGAATAAGAAAAACTCGTGAGCCTGAAATGAAGATTGAAGATCATGGAGATACATAGAATAAGTTGAACATAAATTTGACAGTTCGGGGATATGGAATCCACAAAGTTCAGAAGTTTAGAAGTATTTATACAGTGTATCAGATTTAGAAATTTTCCAGTTAGAACATTTCGGAAAAGGAAAATATCAAGGATCACCCGAAATAATAATAATAATAATAATATCGTCTTTATTATCTTCTAATACATTTAAAGCAAATTAATCATGTACAGTTCATTTACTATAAAAAGATAAAAGGCGAAGTTCAATTTACATGATGACAAGTCATCATTCAATTGCAACAATTGTCTAAAACAAAAAAAATGTCTTGAATAGAATGTACTATCTGCCGAAAAACAATTATTTTGCTTACGATAGATTATATTTTTCAATATTTATGCAAGTTTTTTCATAGAGAAATTTATTTAAGACGGCACTGAGAATTTGAATATATCTACCCTGCAATGATGAGGAGTAATACTGAAGAACCGGTGTGAAAGTGATATTTTTTTCTATTTCGACGACGTCCTGCTGCTGTATGAACGAGGAGCATTTGAAAAAAGTTACACAAATGTCTGTGGGATATAATCAAATGTCCGTCAGTGTATTAGCCATGAATGTAGTTATTTGCAGATCCTACTGTGCGAGAATGCTCGGAGGGGTGAATGTTTCGAATGTCCATTCAAAATATTCACCCATTGTTTGAAGAAATGTGGACAGAATAAATAGTGGAATTATCGGATGGGTCAGTTGAGAAATTGAAAGTAAAACCTATCATGAATATTACAATAAATACTGAATATGAAATGTTATTTAGAACCAATGTGCCTCCCTATGGAGTTGAGGACATCATATTAAACTCCCCAGTAACTAACTTCAGCTCACCTGATCTGTAGAAGACAAAAGTTAGCTCTTTAGAAAAGGCCAACGTCGTCAATATCATCAAGAAAAACCTTGTGATTGATTTATACTATGTATCTGCAGAAGTAAAGTGGAGCTTATTGGGTTCCAATTCTGTGTAAGAGTTTAGGTCATCTTTTCAAGTCCAGATTACATAAAGAAGGAAATTTGAACTCCTGGTGATTTCACATGATCCATTCAGTTACTATACTGTCATGCAGAGACAAGAAACTCAAGAAACACGGCTTCTTTGACTGGTGTCAGGTTGCATGGTTATGGTAGAAAAAGAGGGTTGAAAACATTAATTCGGCAAACCATATTGAACCCCTTCAATTTCGAATTCAAATCTCGTAAGAACTGAGATTTGCGAAATCAAATCTCAGTTTCTTGAATCAGTCGAGGTTTTCTATCATAAAAGACATATTCGTTGCCTCGTCTCATAGGTGATGCCTTTTCTGCTGCTTCAATGTGGAACTTCTGCTGAAGGAAAGTTATTTTGTTCAGTGTCAAAAACATGTTCATTGGATGTTTTGACGGTTGCCTTGAAATAAATACCTCATTCCTGTTTTCAATTTGTTATAGATCATGAAAAAGAATACTCATGAAACATCAAGTTGATATTTGTTGCAAAAAATAAAGAAAAAAATTTCGAATAGAGATTTCATTTCGAACAAGCTGATCCTAAAAAAATTGTAATAAAATTATTGATAATTTAAATGATGGCAAGTATTCAAAATATTAGAGATATAAAATACTTAAATAGTTTATTAGTAACCAATGGAAAAGACAACAAATGATGTATTTTCTCACATATTGGCCTAATTTCATTAAAAAAATTAAAAATCAGACTGAATAACTTTCCATCTTCTTGTATATATTTATTCTTAAAGACTACTTCAGAGGAAGATATAAAAGAAATCATAATATCAATAAAAATTAATGAAGCTCCTGATTCAATTTAGTATTACTTTATCAATAATAATCACTTAATGTATTGAAATGTGTGGAAAAATTATTCAAATTATCTGTTTGAATCTGTTTCTGTTCAAAATCGTCCAATTACTCTCTTGAATCTGCAGATGAATTGGCATTCAGAAAAAAAAAGGGAATTCATCTGAAATAAATATGAATAACCTCATGAAAAAGGACAGGAAAATTTTTATATGATCTCAATTCAACAATCAACTTAGAAAAATCAGTTTTGATGATCCTCAAACAAAATAATGAATCAATCAACCTGCTGGATGGAAGAGAAACATCTACAAGACCGAATTCTGTAAGATATTTTGCATAAATGTATATTGGATATAATTCCAGTTGGATATGTCCAGCGTGCTAGTAGTCGGGAAAGTAGTTGTTTTTCGTCAGTCATTTACCAGAATCTACTGTGTAGGTAGGTACGTTGACTGAGACGAATGTTTCGAAATTTCTGATGCTGATTCTGAATATAAATCCACCCTCCGGAAATTTGAAGGCATGGAGGAACAGTGATAAAAAGGTAACAACATCTACAACACAAAACGAAGTTACATATAGCCTCCTACAATATAGCGATACGGAGAAACAGCGATGAAAAAGTAATTTTCATTTGTCAACGCCCCCCTTTCATCTGCAGGGGGCGCTCCAGTAGAAATATTCCAAAATCTTTCGTTATTGTATATCTACAACATAAAACCAAGTTCACAGTAAAAAGTATTTCTTTTAAAGAAGATCGTAGGTTGTTTTGAAATTTTTATCTCTATTGGAGAAACTATTACTTCATGCCAATAGCGCAATGTTCCATAAGACAATCACACTTTGTTTAACGAAGAAATCAAATTTCTTGGCCTCTCAACGCCATTCGTTTGATTATATTATTGCGAAGATGAACTATTTTGAATCCAGAAAATATAATATCATCCCAAAATCTACCACCTATTTAAAGAGAAAAATAAATTGTTTCAAATGGAGAGCAATATCAACTTGATCTGAAAACATATTGTTTGAATTCAAAACTGTATCCCTTCAAATAACTCAATTCGTTTATAAAAACAGTTTTGTGAATATATATACAAAACTATATTATGATTGACTGAAGATAACAGGAATTTTGTATAAAATAAACAGAATTTCTTTTGACGAAGTATTTCATTCATTTCAGTTTGAAAAAAAATGTTTTATTTGAAAGGAATTGAAAAGAATGTGAATTTAGTATTATTAGAAACTTACAATGTAGAACAGTGTTCGGTACGCGCCAGTATATGTTGGAAAGTGTGTTGTGATTTTAAGGAGGAAGTGTCTGTAGGTAGTGCAATGCTCTTCCGATTATTTTGTATCTACCATAATAGAACAGATTTCACAAGAATGGGTCTTACACAGTTGAAAGATATTTTCATGGGTAAGTATTATAATTGGATAAAATTGAGATGTTTGGATTACTTCAGAAAGAAACTCCGCTATATCAGTAAGTACTGCGTTGTATACTAGTACTGAAGAGAAAGTAATAAACTTTGATAGCAACTTCAATTTTGCCCTCATTTTGCGAAAATTATATCAATGCTTCCTAATTTTTCACACATGCATTATTACATTTGCCCAGCTCTGCAAGTGTATATTAATTTGAAATGAAAATTTCTCTTCATCTTGTTTTAAATAAGTGCATTTTCTCTGAATAAAATTTGATTTTCTCTTAGACCCTATTAATTTTTTATTAAACGAGAGAGGTACTTATAGTTTCGACAATAAATTATAATAGAACAAAAAATACAAAAATAGGCACCAGTAGGTGTAAAAAGCACCTACATATGACAACCACTTTCTGATTTTAGCATGTGAATGTTTGTTGAATTCCGAAATGACTTTGCTTCTGTAATAACTTTAGAAATGTTTTTAAGTTATTGCTTAAAATTATTTAATATATTTCTTTTAGGAATGAAAGAAATAGGTAGACATATTATCAAACACACCAGAGGAGAAATCAGAATTTTCAAAATGTGAAAACAGTGAATGTTTTTATATAAACAGCTAATCACATACTTTCGAGTATGTTTGTATGATCATGAGTTTTTTAAATGAAACAGTTTATACTTTCTATTGATTCTCTAATAATACTCACACAACACTTTGAATACTTGTAACAGTTCGAAAATGATTATTTTGAAAGGCAATTTTTCTATAAAGACTTTTGCCCACTTCAAAGGGATTTGAGGGTACGTCTTTTGAATTGATTATTTATTTCTGATCGAGGAATGTACAAGAACCTTTTAACTTCCTAGGAATCGTATGTCAAACAATAAGGGTTGTCGTTCACATGCGGACAACGGAATAAAGCCACTCAAACAGTTTTTTATAAAAAAAGATATTTTTTTAATTGAGTGGCAGCTGTTTTCATAGTTTTACCTTTTTAGAAATTTGAATTAGTGGCTAACGATGATGTGCTGATTTCTTCTTTCGTTTCAGAATCCAAGTGATGTTCCGGCAATTGTGGATAAACAAAAGCAGAATGCAGAACTTGATAGACGATAGTGATTTTTTTAATGTTATTTACCAGAATGGCATCTAGTCTTGAAAACTTTATTTGTGTAAATACTAATAAATATAATCATTTTTTTGTCTGAGTTGTAATATTGTTTATAGGCTTCGATTTGTATTTGTTAATTTGAAATTTGTCAAGAATATGTCACTTTTTTTCATATATGTTTTCTGATTGAATATTTATTTCTGTTATTTGTATAACTATATGATCTATCAATAGTAAGTAGTTAGAATATGACATTTGAGCAAAGATTAGCAAAGAAAAAGTAGGTCCCTATTACGTTTTGTTTTTTATCATAAGCTTTTTTAAGGTAATATTTATGATTTGAAATTGCTCCAAATAAACCAATCATGATATATATAATGTGTTATTTAATTTCTTTTCTCACCCGGTTCATATTATAGATGAGATAATTTGGATTCAAGTAACTAAAGACATTCATATGAGAGGGGCAGTTTATAAAGGGAAGCATAAGTTTATCTTTGATGACGTAAATGAGTTTATTTGATTTATACAGATAGAAGCGTTTGAATGAAAAATACTTCTCTTCAAAGAAAAACAATTAGTTTCTCTCTAAAATTGAGCCATGTAATTGAATGAAAATAAAAATTATTATTATTATATTATTATTTAAATAGTGTTCCAAGTTAACATATCATTCCTTCAAAACCCAAAACAGTTTTGCTACGAGATTAATTTTGCTTAGACTGAAGAATGTATATTTACTTCTCTTGAGCTAATATGATGATTTCTATTGAAATGTATGCATAATTTTGGTGGAATATTTTTGTTCTACTCAAAAGAAGCGTTAATTCAGTCCATTTGAAGTAATGATTCAACTTCAACTTAAGAGTATATTCTTCACTTTGAGATTTTTATTTGTACTATGTGCTCATCAAAAAATAAAATATCAGGGTATCATTGAAAACAGAATTGAACGCAAATCAAAATGATTTGCCACTTGAAACCCCTTCCCATTTGAGATCCTAAGAAAAACATATACCCCTCCTTGGGGGTTGAACCACGAGGGTTACAAATATTCCTTGGAAGTGTCCGCTTTGACTATAAAATTGACCTGTTTCTTCGACTCCTCATATTATTTACTGAAAGGAAGATATTAAGGGTGGAAAGTTTTCCCTGTATAACGGAACAACAAAAAATGGAATGAGTAAAGGTTATAATTTAATAACAGGCTGCGTGAACTTGGAGACATTGAATGTTACAAAAAAAGAGTAGCTCCCTAGAATTCGTATTTGGTAAAGCCAAAGTCGCGAATTGTAGAATTATTTAAAAAAACAATTCGTTTAGGTCAGTCTCAAATTTCATAAATTATAGATTAATGAACTGTGGTAATTTTAGCTGTATGATTTTTTTAATAGTTTAATAGTAATTCACTTCATGAAAAAGTGAAAATTATTTCGAAAACCTGACTGGCAGTTGATTTCCGAACCAATATATAAAGGGTACCCAACTCAACACATGCGTTCAAACTGCTTCTTTCAGTAATTTGATTGTATTTACCGACTCTTTCTTTTGCTTTCCTATAGAATGACAAAAGCTTCGTCGCCTGGAGCGTGTTTCATGTAACACTGCTGCTGGTGACGTTTTCTGAATGCCCTCATTGATCAAAGCACTTATAATAAAAATTTAATATTTGCTGCCCCAAGTGAATATAATTAAGTTTTTCGATTTGAAAATCGCCCTCGGGTGGCTTTCAATTAATTTAGGAAAAGTGGTTGTTATATTCAGATCTGTCAAGGCAAATTTTCTTTGGTGGAAATGTGAAATCAATTTCCTTTGGAGTGGTAATTAGAAAAATGAGAGTGATATGATAGTACTTGTATGTTGATGTCAAAAATAAAAGTACGTAAATTGAATTAAATCAAATGCAATCTGGTAAATACAAATCAAATCACTTTATTTCTTTAAGACAACATACAGTTGTATCAGAAAGAGTCATGGTTACAACCGCATGGTAGTATGGTTGGGATTTAAATGAAGACGTGTACAAAAGGAAAATAACAGTACTTCAAGGATTACATAACACTACTAAAAATATGTTCACATAATAAATATGCATATACATAGTATAAAAAATAGTCACTTAGGTATATGAAAAATACAGATTAACATGAAATAAAAGTTAAAAGTATTCATTTAAAGAGTGTAGATATTTCTCAACTGGGTATCCTTTGACTTATGGTGCACTGTGATGAATATTACTGGAGTTTTTCCCCAACACCAAATCGTTATTTTTATCACCTCGACACGTGTTTCAATCACCAAGTGATCATCTTCAAAGAGGAAGATAAAACTAAAAACTAACGCAAGCTAACGATATTTATGCTACATAGATATCCCATACAG
>WOGN01006203.1:0-12606 GCA_015342105.1 Leptinotarsa texana
TCTTCTAAACGGTAATAGATAGGTATAGGGAAATAGTATATGAATTTGTTGACAAAGTGATAATGAATCATAATATGGTATTATATACGGGGTGTTCTTTTTGAAAAATCAAAGAAGCCGCTACTTTATAGTAGAAGCGACAACGCCGCTTTAATTTTTTTAGTAAACTACTGATAATGCCATTGGACTTTTTTTGTGTACCAAGTATTGAACCTTCCGATAATAATAGTAACTTGATGAATACAACTTATACAAACTTCAAATGCATTTCTCCCTATCCCGTAAAATAACAAATGCTTTAATGAATTAATGTAAATATAACATACAATACATAACACAAATATATTCTAATAATTTTCCAACCTATAATATAGTATGCGTGTGAATAGAACTAGAAATGAATCAGTTCAGGGCCCTACAAGAATCAACTGCGTTTTAATTCTGCTTGGAAATGATCAATTTTATAAGCGTTGCAACTTCATTTTATTCGAGTAAAAAATTGAAGTATACCGAACAGCAGTAATATACCGAACATCAGTAATTACTATGGGAATAAATTACACTTTTAACTAACCTTAGTTTCCACTGTAGAATTTAAATATATATATTTTTTTTTGAAAAACGAATTTTCAGTTACTTTTTTCACATGTTCATCATAGTGCAATTTCCACGTCATAGCGTTTAGGCTGGGTTTGGAAACATAATGCAACTAGCTGTCTTAGTAGGATTAATTCTCAATCTATGATTTCTTGAAAAAACTGAAATATTCTGTAAATCCTCATTAATCTGTGTCATTCATGATTTCATCATACCTTAAAAGATAGATACATTATTTTTTAAAACATCAGAGGGCTCAAAATACTACCCTGCGGTACCCACGAATGACTTTCTTTGAATGAGGAAAAGATGATCAGTTCTGATCGAGTTTCACCCTCTGAGTTTGTCCAGAAAGATAGCTTGTCTGCTATTTCACCGATGAATTATCGAAACCAACATACTTCAGTTTACTGATCAACAGTTGACGATTTACCGAATCGAAAGCATTACTTTGATTAAGCAAAACCCAGACTCTAATATCAGATTTCCAATATCGTCAACCACCTTCAATAGAGCCGTTTGGTTTCCATGTTTTTGTCGAAACCCAGATTGCACTTCAAGAAGTATTTTCTTGCCATACAAAAAAGTTTTTATTTGATATGATATAATTTTTTCTATCAATTTGGAAAAAGTTGACAATATGTTGATTAGGCACAGGTTGTTTTTTTTAATATGAAAATACATCTGCCATTTTCCATATATCAGGAGACACGCTCTGGAGCAATGATTCATTGAATATGTGTTTAACTTTCTAAATGCGGTGAGATAAACTGGTATGTGATCTGTCTATGCATATGAGAGTTGGCAAACCAAACTGGTCGATTGGTGCCAGGCGATTCGACGTGGGCGCTTTATTCACTCAGTCGATCGGCCGATGAGTGAGTCGTTGGTTCAAGCTCCAGGCCGAACGCTTGATTTCCACTTGCTATCCTGTTAGGAATCACATGTTAAAAGGTAAGACCTCGTTGTCGTTCGTAGGGATGCGACAGCTGGTTAACGGAAAAAACATATTTTGTTGGTGAAGTAAAACTACATAAGTCATTCATATAAATGATGAATAATAACGGGACGAGGACAGAACCCTGAGGAACGCCATGACAGATTGGCCTTAAATCTATATAAGTATGGATTATTATTATTATTTTGAATCTTTTCGCTCTCAATTACAAAATTTTTAGTATTTTTTACATAAAACTCGTGAAATAGTTGCGATACACAGCTGGATTTGTTATACAAAACATACTGAAATCTAGTAAAACATACAAGCCTTAATTGAAAATAAAAAGATTAGTGAAACCTATTAAAAAATTTGGATTTATAACTCATCGAAAGGAGTTGAATATACTGGTAAAATTTTCATATCGCAAGATTATCGTTTTATTATCTATGAATACGCCCCATGCTAACAGGTAATTTGAGATTCTGAATTTATTCAACTTGGCTGTTCTACACAGTACTATACTATTCATTATTTGCATTATATCACAATCGAATAAGACGTTTCAAAGTTCTAAAAATAAGTCGAACATAATCCTAATAGAGACGAACATCTTAATATGATGAATTCCTCCTTGATTTGGCAAATGAAATTGAATAATTCGTCCATTATCAAAGACACATGTCACTGAAAACATCGCATCGCCATGATGAAAACGAGGAGCAGCGTCTCAGTGCCTCCTCCGTCCGACCTTGTTCAATATTGATTTTGCCTGAAAGCCAAATATGAAGGGCTGAAAAAAGGAGTGAGTTCTTCTGTTTTCAGTGTTATTTCTCCCCTTTAATACTCCTCACAACAGCTTAACCCACCCATTTTCAATTTCGAATTTCTATTGTTGAGTTTTTGTTGTAATGGATATTGTTGGTTTCCATCGTGATACATAATGTGAGTATATTTATGAATGGATTATCTATTCGATTATGTTGTTTAGCGACAGATGTTTGAAACGATTGGTTTTTTTGGCTTGCGGGCTGAAAAAACAAATGTTGAATGATTATTCAAAGTGCACAAACGAAACAGTTCACCGAATACAACTAGGTAATTTTTATTTTTTCCCTTTTTAATTTTGTTGTGACATAATGTTTTTCAGTAAAGAGTCATAACATGAGCAGAACTCAGCTTTGGAAATATTTGCTAAATTTAACAATTACGAATTTGTTCTCCATATGCAAAATTTTTATGCATCTTGAATTATTTCCATATCCTCTAACCACCTGCACTGTGAACTTTCCTAAGTAGAATATTGTGTAGGGACTGCTTTAAACCGTGATATACTACTTGATGTAATTATTCAAATAGTCATTAATTTTTCATTCATATGTGTGGTGCATTTTGAAATTCGGATTCATCATCATTCATTCGTTTCGTCACATTGCCTTCATTGGAATGCCATTGAATCATATCATTTTAGTGAAAATGATCGTAGGAAAATGCATTGCACGATGATGCTTTACTCCTCTTTTCATCCCATTGGTGTTGATGCACATATTTGAAATGTTCCCATCATGGTATATTTATGAACACGTGATATATTCGAATTTTGCAGTGGCATATGTAACCAGTAGTTACGAATTTTCTATAGTAATTTTACTTCTGTGCTAGTTTTGGTGACCTCATTCCAAAAGTTTGACCCAAATTTTACAAAAATACATAACAGTAGTTGAAAATAATTGAAACCTACTTCTTTGAGAGGATCATTATTCCCAAAAAACGATGTATGATTTTTTAATTTCAGATTAATTGTGATAAAGATGTTACCCAGAACAATAACAGCGAACAATCATCTGAAGAAAACAAAGAAAATGTTCAGTTAAATTCCAGTTGTGTCTTATCACCAAACGAAAACAAAGTGAGTACATTTATTGAATTTCTTGAATTATTCGAATAGGTGCATGACCTTTGAAACAAAAAGGCTTGTAATAATTAGGTTTGTAGTGATGTTTCATACTGAGAAATTTATATTCATTTTATTTCGATTTCTCACTAGGTTGATGATGATAAATCCAGTGACTACACCACAGACCCGAGCCTAACGCTTTGATATGTTGAAAGAGCTTTTAATTAATTCTATCTGCATCTTAGTAAAAATTAATAGACAAAAATACATGTTTCTGGGTTGATATCAACAAAATATTTATTTTTGTAGATATTATAAGAATTGCAGTTTAGTTTATAGCACTCCATACAAAAAATGGTTTTGCCTCCTCTCCGAAACAAGATTCTGTGTACATCATTCCACCACCAGAAAGTCATATTTGAAAATGCATGTAAAAAGTGGACGTCTTTACAATGCTCAATATAATTAGATGATCTTCTACACAGATACATCTGACAGTATGTTCATTGAACCGATTCAAAATTTATTTAATTTATGAAATTTTGCACTCTCCAATAGCAGAGGTAGAGCTTTTTAGAAACTTGTTATAGATATACTTTATTTAAGATAAGAAGAAGCGTCAGCATTGGAAAATCAGAAACCGTGAGAGATACAAAATCGGTTACATTAGGAACAAGTTGCTCATTTCAGAGTATTCAAATGACTTTTTAAAATTTGGAAAATCACGATTGTTTCTCTAGATATTCAAATTTACTAATTTCTTGTTAATTTCTTTCTGGCTTCATTTGAGAATATATAGGGTCTTCCAACAGGGACTTCAGAACTTTGACCATCTTGATGAAGGTACATCTGTTAAATTAGTTGTCATTTATTTATTCAGTTTGTTTTGCCAAAACACCATAGACGGATGTAGCATTCAACAACACGTGCAAATAAAAAAAGTTGTTTCATCAAAATGCGCAATGTGGTGGTTCAGTAAACAATCGACCAACACCTGTACGTCCTCGACACGCAAGATCTGCGGCAAACATAGCCGCTGTCTGTGAGAGTGTGAAGGAGAATCCGAGGCAGTCGATTTCGCGTCGCTCACAAGAACTCGGCCTTTCGCAGAGCCCAACTTCGCGAATTTTGCGCCGTAACTTGGGCCTTTAGCTGTACCCAATTCAACTGACCCATGAAGTGAGGGTAAACGACCATAGACAACGACGTGTGTTCGCTAAATGGGCTCTGGAGCAGTTGTCAACTGACTTATTTTCATCGAAAAATCATCTTCAGCAATGAAGCCCATGAGATCCACGAGCGTACAGTGCATCCCGAGAAAGCCACTTTTAAGTGTGGATTATAGGGTGGCGGCGTCACCAGTCCATATTTCTTTAAGAACGACGTTGGCCAGGCCATCACTGTTAACGACGAGCACTATAGGTCGATGATGACCAACTTCTTTTGGCCTGAATCGGATGATCTGGGCACCAACGACATGTGTTTTTTACAGAACGGCGCTACGTGAGGTTGCTGTATTTCTTGATATTGAAGGAGAATGTGACAGTGCACTACCTAAATCTATAGGATTGTCACTGGGTAGGAAGGGTATAGAATCGACCATAACTGGCTAGATCTATGCCATGCTAGTAAACAGAACTGCAACTACGACTCTTCAAGGCGAAGCCAACGACTGTCATAATCCCCTTCACTAGGAGGAGAAAATTGGACGATCTAACGCCAGTTTCCCTCAATGGTGAGACCATTCCATTTGGAATATAGGTGAAACATCTTGGCTTTATCTTTGATAAGACTCACCTGGAACGCTCATTTGGAAAAAGTTTTACAAAAAGCCAGACTGTCTATATGGACATGTTGAAGGATTTGTGGTAAAATCCATTGGATTTATGTGATGATTGTTAAACCAATGATCACTTATGGTGCAATTGCCTGGTGGCCGAAGGCTTCACTGAAAACGGCCCAAGCGATGCTCTCTGGCTTATAGAGACAGGATTGTCTGGCTATCAGTGGTGCCAACAGTACCACACCGTCAGTGGCCATGGAGATACTCTAGATCTACCTCCTCTCCACATATTTCTGGAGAGAGAGGCTAGATGGACTGCATACAGACTTGTGCATATTGCCAATTGCATAAATCAATTTAATGCAGAGTGCAACAGACTGTTGGTTGATACTGGAAGTCACGGCACTCTGGAAATGACATCTGACTTTATGCCTTCAGTTGTCAACTACGAACTGCCTTATAAAGTATTATTCCAGAGTAGAGAGGACTGGATCCTCCGGGAGAAGGAAATATTAAGAGCAGATAGTTGTTGGTTCATAGATGGATCAAAAACCCAGTTCTGGTGCAGGTGTTTTTTGTCGCAGACCCAGGACAGAGATATCTACCTGCCTAGGAACTTATGTGACTGTATTTATTTCAAGCGGAAATTTACGCTATTGAATTGTGTGCGGAAAGATTGGATAAATCCAACCTCACACACAAGTCAATAAAAATATTATCGGGCAGTCAAGCGGCTCCTACCGAGCAACGTCTGAATTGGTAGCAAATTGCCAAAAACGACTCTCCTCGATGGGAAGACTTAACAGATTGTCTCTGGTCTGGATTCCTGGCCATACTGGTCTGGAAGGCAACGAAGCTGCTGACACCTTTGCAAAGGAGGGTGCTGCAAGCAGTTTCATCGGACCAGAGCCTGTCATTGGCATCGCTTTAAGCTTTGCCAAATAAACTTTGAACACCTGGATGGCAAGAAGATTTATGGGCTTCTGGCAGAATCTTCCAGGATTGGCTCACTCCAAGGCGTTTTTTTACCCTTCGAAGCTTGATACCAAACAGATGTTGGACTACAGTAGGGATGAAATACGATGTCTAATAGGCCTTCTTACAGGTCACTGTCATTTGAATCATCGTATGCAGAGACTCGGACTTTAGGAAGACAGTGTGTGCCGCCTCTGTTTGGAAAATGATGAAACAGCAGAGCATATAAGTTGTGCCTGCTCCGCTGAGGACTTAATAAGATTCTTAGAGTTCGGCTGAGCCGTACTCTTACCATCTGACCTGAAAGACCACTCACCATACACACTGATCAGCATCGTTAAGAAGCTGGGTTTATTTGACCGATTGTGAATATATGTGAGCCACAATAAACCTTTCCGGGTTACGGTGGAAGGTCGAATAGACCCACTCACTTTAGACCTAATAACCTAACCTAACGTGCCACATAGCTCATGCCACATTGGATATTCTGCACGAGCGATTAGAGGGCATGGCCATCTCACGTGGAGGTTTATGCGCCAAAGTCATGGAAAATTGAACGTTTTGGATGCGCTCCACCCAGAGAAGCCGTGTCGGACATTTGAACGATTTATATTCCACACTTAATTTCATCAATATGCCTTAAAACAAATAAAAAGTGTCGATGATACCTCACACACAATTTGTTTTATTTTCAATTGCCACTTTTACAAGATGGCGTTTACAGATTTTTAATCCGTTTCGTTTCGTCTCCGAAGAACCATCACCAATTTTAATTTTTGATATAAACCGGTGTTTGCCTTTTTTGCGACAACTTGAGTGTGTATCGTCATAATGGTTTAATTAGTAACTTTTAAAACTCCATTTAAATAGTCTTAAGAACTTTTTCCTAATATCACCGCCTTTATGTCTCTTACTTTTAATGCATTATAAAACTAAATTCAAATCCAAGCATTTCAAGCAACTTGGAACGGTGATAGTGGGTTAATGATTTGTCATGCTTCTAAATACAGGGTGTATCAACGATGCGTGAATGAATAATAATAATAATATCTATTCACTCAATATAGATAAATGGTATACATAATTCTCAAATATAAAAAGGAGTAAATAAACAACGGCATCACAGAAGGAGCATCGCCGAAGGGGTGTTTCTTGTACGTGATGTAGCCATATCAGTAAATAATAAAGATAAAAAATTAGTACATATGATTGAAATTCATCATGAGAAGTAATATAAACTTAATGTTAAAAAATTATTAAAAATAGTCTGAATTATAAAATACTGCTTAGATAGATATGTTCTAAAACTCTATTTGAGCTTTAAAAAACACCTTAAATAAAAGGTGTAAGGAATAACTAAAGTTATGTTCCAAAAATAAGTACCATTATACAGAATGTCCAATAAGTATACGATGTATCAAATTTCTATTTTTTAAATTGAACACACTGTGTATTTTCACTCGATTTAATTTTTTTGGAACACTTTCAACATTGGGTTATATGGGTTCATACCTGCTGGTTTGAAAGTTATGGGGGGATATATCTCTCAAACAGGGTTTTCTCAACATGGAATATCTCCTAATTAATTTTTGGAATAAGATGTTTCCTGTTTTTTCCAAATATAGAGCACCCTAGAAATGATGAAAAACTGGAATAGTCTACATTTAGACCTTGCAAGAAATGTGGGGTTTGCAGAAAATTCGACAAAAAAAAACTATGAAATATTTTTCCCCAATGGCCAGCAAATCTAAATAGGTAATTATTATGCGGTATCCCAAAAAGATTTTTTTTTATATTCTAAGTAAATGTTCAAAACGATTATTGTTATTCTCCAAAACAATATAAATAAGCTTGAAAGTATTTTGTTATGTTTCAATTCAGTAGATCAAAAGTCTTGTATCGCGAACGACCATAAAATGAATCGACGTTGCTCAAAATCATTGAGACTAGTATATGATACTAGACAGTAGACTTTAGTGCTTTCAAAAGTCTGGAAGTAGTAAAGTGTGGGATAGGAACTATGACAGTGATGAAGATTCCACCCCAAACAGCACATTATGAACTCTTCACAAACCACCTTATTGAAATTATTTGAACCTTTCCCTCTAGCTATTTTCTACTTGTACGTGATGAAATTGGGCATATTCAAGTAATATTTCGTTGTGAGATTTTCACCGAACAGTTTACAAAACTGCAATACGTGTTTGGCTTTATATAATATGTTTCAGAGAAAATCCCACGATGAAGAATTGCTTCAATTTGTACTTTTATTTGAAAAATAGCTTATGGCAGAAGTAATGGTAAAATACTATTTTTAAAATCAAGCTTTCATCGAATCGTTCTAAGCTAACTACTCTGAAGTGGTCCGCAGAAATTACATTTTTCAGGTACCAAATAACTTGGACGTATAACATTTATTTGAAAATCAATCAATTAAAATAACAATCTTTTATTCAGTTTTATCTTTTTTGGCATCTGTATTCGAATCTCACAGTAACCCCCCTGATATGTCATTGTTCCTGAAACCAGAGCATTTCAAGCTATTAATGGCTTTCGAAAGCCATCGTGCATGGTGTGTCGGTCCAGGATTTTTAAAAGTAGTGTTTTCTTTGGAACAGTTTCCCAAATACACTGACGCTAGTTCGACTAAAACGAGAAGTTTGAAAATTGAAATATGCGCGAAAATATTAATTTTAGTTCATTGATATTGTTGTAAATCATACCATAAGGAAAATAACGCCACTGGTAGCCATACACAAATTGTAACCTGGCCAAGAGCGCGCTAGCCCGGCCGATGTTTCACGGTTGTTCGATGTTCGCGGCGGTTCTAGACGTGGCGAGAATAATGCTACCGGGTTCGATGGAATTCCAGCGAATATTCTACCATCTTCAAGGCCCTTCGATTGTCACATATAAACGCTACCTACGAACCTATCGCTGGCCGTCGTAAAACAACTGTGACGTGGCCAAGGCAGCCCAGCCGGCGTTTCGTGGTTGTTTGATGGAATTCCGTCGAATATTCTACCGATCAATCTCATTTCTCGCGTCGAGACTTTTTGACAAAACAAAAACAAATCGGTGAAAACCTCAGAGTTTCTATGTGTCTTGTATGTATGTATCTCTTCTGGATATAGTCATCAGGTGTATTTTGGATAACAGTGAAAACATGTTTCAAAAGCTTTCCGATAGTGGAGAGTTGTCGATCACACTTTTGAAATGGAAGTTGATGGAGTGAAAGTAACGATTTTTAGTCCATATCTAATTAGGTTTAGCCAACCGTCTCGAAATTGCTTTGGATATTTTTAATACCTCTGTTGCGAGATGTTACTGCTGGAAACTTTTACATTTAACAGTGTATGTGTTTTATGATTTGCCCCTGTGATTCCGTACTTATTCACCGTTCAACTTAAAGTGAGTTCAAACAAGAATATTGTTACGTTTTTCCCCGTGGGTCGATCAATAATATAATTGACTCACTGAATAATCGAACTTAACTTTATTTCACTTCAAATACAACAAACACTTCAACTGAAAATTTCAACTATTATTTGAATGTCTATCGCTTTACTAGATCACTTCGCGTACCGCACTGTAACGTCCACTTCAGTGTTTACTTGATTATGTACTTGACTGTCTCGATATGCTTGCAGCCAGCGTTTGAATATCGTATTCGAACATGGTGGAATATTCCATAGACATCGGCTTTCCCGCTCTCTTAGCTACGTCACGTTTGGTTTACGGTTACTAATGGCGGCCGGCGTTATTTTCTTTCGGGCATGATTTACAACAATATTGATATATAAAAATGAAATTCTTAGATATAACAGGATTGAATTTATGAAAATTTCTTTGAACATTTTATTTAATCGTATTGACATATCCTCAAACTATTTGGTTAAATGTGATTTAATAACCATCGCGACATACTCCATGAAATCCGAATGGTATGTTCTAGTCAACAATATGAATGATTTATGTTTCAATCATTTATTATTTATTTTTTATTTATTACTCTGTATTAAATAAATTGGGGTGAATCTCCAACCCAGAGATGTGAATTTGTTCGTATTTCATGATTATTAGTTCAGTTGAATACCTATATATTTTCGAGTAAACTGCGCTTTTTGATGTATAATTTTTGATATTTCTTGCAGCTGCGTAGTTTAGTTTAGTTGTGATATTAATGCTTCTTTTTTTTCTTTCCTCTTATATTTCTAGACTCTGCCATTTGTCGAACCACTCGATTTAAATAGTGAGCGAAATAGTAACGACGTTTCGCTAGAAGAGAAAAAACGAGCTTTAATCGATAAACTTGTTAGTTCTGAGAATCCATTCACAAATAGATCGGTAAGCATGCATTTTTGTGTTTTTATCTTTAGTTTTAGCAATGTGGTTTTCAATGTAAGCATATTAAATTGCTGTTGTATTTGTTGCTTGATTCAAAAGTTGTCAAATGTATACCTTGATGAAAAAATGAATGTAGTGTGCGACACCAAAAGATCGAATATCTTCAAGAACAACTGTTTTGTATTTTAAATTATGATACTTCATTTGAAAGATAATGTGAACAAGTTATAAAAAGATAACCAAAATTGAAAATATGTACATTGCATGAACCCATTAAATGAAAAACCGTGCATAATTTCAATAAATTCAAACTACATTATTCAATAGTAGATGCTGGAACTGTTCACCAGTGACACCATACATGGGTATAAGTTAGCTTCGAAACGGTGTCTAACATTTTGGAGCATTTCTAGAATTACTTGGTGACATTGCTTTTTCGGCAAGAGGGCGTCAAAATGAAAAGTAATGTAGTGAACAGTCACTTGGATAAATTTCTTATGAAATTTCCTTTTGTTATTATATGTCAGACTTAGTACTTTCGCTATTCAAATTCTAGGGGCGATGGGCATCAAGAGACGAGGGAGAAAGTATGACAGTTGAGTTTTTGATATTTTATTCTCAACATATGTGTCTCGAATGTATTTGATCTGTTTTGTTTTAGGTGACACACACACACACATATATACCTGTTTTGCTTTAACTGGAAATGAATTCGAGTCGAGTTTGAATAGAATCCTGTATGTAATTTCAATCAAAATATAAATTTCTTTTCTCAACGGTATAACCCAAGTAACCATTTCCTTTCAAAATGTCTCCGGACGAGACACTTTCTCCAAATTCAGTATGGCGAAACTATACCGCCATGTTAACATTGAAATGTATCTCTTTTACTACAAAAATATCAAAGATACTATGAACCGAAGTTCATTGTTCTGTGGTTGTGAAAAATTGCTTTTTTTTCGACAATAACTATTTTATGAGAAGATAAGTAGTTCTGAAACTTAAATGCGCCGAAAGCAATAGCCAAGATAACCTGTAGAGAGTGTGAGAGAGAGAACTTTCACTTTCTCACTGCCACAGAAAAGTGAAACGCATATGCCTCCATGTGCTTCGTGATAACAAAGGTAGGTTTATTGCATATTTTTGAGATGTCTAATTGATTTGCCATAGTAAACTGTAGCAAATGCTCATCTCTTTCATTGGGATTAATACTCGCCCAGGGCAGATGGTGGGCATTAGCATCACAGCCACATAAGAACTGTGATCTGTCTGCTTGGTAAGCTATCATAAGCTCCTCCACATTCCTGGTTGGTGACGGATCCCGACTAGCGTAGGAAGGTATGCTGATCCATTGATGATCTCCTCAGGTCCTCCCTCACCCGCCATCTTTATTTTGACTGCCGTCAATTCACCCGTACAAAACGGCAGTATATTTATTCCTTTTCTGATACTTATGCATGTTCTTGATGTGTCGAGGTTCTGTCGTAAATTAACTACGTTCTGAGGTCTTCTAAACCCACGATCTTTCCCCTATAAATCCAAGGTTCGTGTATGAGAGCAATATCAAACTTTCACACAACTATGTAAGGACCGTCAAAACCTCTTTAATGTGTTGTAGATTGGCTTGCAGTAATCTGAAGGAAGAAAGAAGGAGTCAAATTAGTCCTTCTTTCGTTGTTGATAGTGGTCCATTTAGTTCCCAATACTATAGGTAGAAACATTATCCATTGCCATGTAACCCTCTGCATGGATGTAAGGTTAAATATTCTGAGAAGTCGCCTGGTATCTCGGAGGCTCCGTTGGTGATACCTGACTAGACCTAGGCACTATTCATCCCTCAGCACGGGTCGCGGATCTCCACTGGCTTAAACCCACAATACATTGTTCATACTGTTACGATATTTACTCGGGGTTCGTACAAAAACAACAACACTAATAATACTTAGACAACTTTTATTCACTTACTACACAACTAGGTACTGCACTGATTATAATTCACCTAGAATACTCGCTTGCTAATCTTACTACTCTCTGTAGTAGAAAACTGCCTGTTGAGCAACATTACCTGCT